>JAHDVE020004023.1:65000-218636 GCA_022606495.2 Halesus radiatus
CAGAATTCGCGAATTCCAATGGACAAATAGCACTAAAGGGATCAAAAGGTTCTCTTTTCAACCCTCAGAGCCTTTTTGTCAGAAGCAGGTCCAAGGGATGAGACTTAAAATAATGCAGATTGGCACCCTTAAATACAACTCTCGGCTTTTAATTAAATTATAGAGAGGTATTTTTTTGAGGATGAAAAGTATTATTTGGAAAGAAAGGGGAATACCTATCAAATATCTTAATTATACAGCTGAAATCTTTTTTCTGAATCAACAAAAACTTCTGAAAATATTGTAGACTTGATGTTTCTGTGTGTAATTTGTCGACAAGGCTGCCGGAACTTTTAATTGATTTGTATTATTTGACATCTAATTATTACAAAATAATATGTAGTATACTTGCAGCACGTTTCTACTTCGCAACTCTCAGTATCGCCCTGGTGAAAGTTCAACATTCAGAATCGAAACAACGGCGTTACTTAAAATGGGTTAGCCCTGTATGGTGACCAGATCTGAATATTCGGGTACTTCTCCATCTCCATATCTCCCCCACTCCCTGTATCATCCGTAATATACTCAAATTCAGGATACTATTTTCGACGGGATCTGAACAGTTGGGAGCAGTTAGGGCACTTGTGTGGTATTCACATAAAAAAATTAAAAACGCAAATTCATATCATAATATTTAACTATTGAAATATCACAGCGCTCCTGATGTTAACGTCGATAGCTCAGTGGTTTAAATAAGTAGCCGTCAGAAAATTAGGTCTTAGAGCTTTTTAAAAAGTAGTAATTTTTTTTACTGATTACCTATTAAAAAACACAAATTTTTTAAACCCAAAAGCATAATTTTCTTAAAACTCCATTATTTATTAAATTGCACCATTTTGTTTTTAGTAAAAGCACTAAATGTTTTGGGAAGTATAATTGAATTGACATGCGTCAACGCGTGGATCGCATTAAAATTAGTAATCTGCATTCAACGAATTCCACTGGTACTTTACTAATGCATACATAATGTGGAATAATATTATTTGACAGTTTGAACTCCCGCAGTATTGCAGCGCTTCTGCCATGTTTTTCAACGCTCTTGAGCCACCACAGCGATCCGAACACTGGTCTTAAGGGAAGTGTCAACAAGTGCAATAACTCTGCAGTTGGAGCTTCATTGTGGTCGATATGTATTGCACATAACGTATAATCCCACCGAAATAATATTACCTGTCGTTATTATTTCAATTTAAAACAAGAAAATTCAGTTCAAAGTTAATTAAATGTTTATGAAGTTACTCCTAGATAGATTCCGTACATTTCAAGGATGACAATGTTTTAATCCGGGCTTTAAATCGGTCGCTACGCCCCTGATTTTAGGATTAATAATGTTGGTTCATGGTTAAGACCTTGCTTATCTGTGATATTTCAGAAGAGCTTGAAAGTTTAGTGTTTAACACCCGCAAAGCCCATCGTTAAAAAAAGCTGGACAAGCACATTGGTATAATATGTTTTTTTACAAATGCTTAGTTTTAATCACATCCAACCGGCGACAGGTTTCGGAAAAATCCTTCCTACTACTATGAAAAACAGACAAGAATGTTTTAAACATTCTTCTTCTTGTTGTTCTTTCCGCTATCGGAGGATAACTATTGTAATATTTACATGGATGTCTGTAGCGCTCACTACTATAATAGTTATCAGAGTTACCGATGGATGTCACTAGAGTGCAGGTTCACCCTCCCTTTGTTAAAAGCATAAGTACGAGCTCTCGGGGCTCACTTGAATTTCACCTTGAATTAATGGAAATTTTAAGAATACTAATTACAGGGCATCGCTCTTCGGGCTATCCTTTCTTCACTCGTGTTATCGTCTTATTTGGACAAAAAAAATGTTATTATTGATCATTGTATCTAAGGTTCCATGTCTATTGATATGCGATAAACAGTATTAATATTATTACATTATTGTGATTCTACAGGAAGCCGGAAAATAGATGTCAGGAAAGAGACGGAAACATCTAACGATATGTGTTGGGTATCTGATAAAAATAAAAAATTTCATAACCCGCTTGGAGTCTTTTTTGTTTTATTTAGGGACGTTAGAAAGCGACTATTTACTAACTAACTAACCCTTTCCGCAGGGGTAGGCAGAGAGAACGGATCGCCAAACAACCCGATATTGGCATACATCTCTTGCTTCATTCACATTTATACATCGTATCATACATTCTCTTCTGTTATTCCAACTTCTGACATGATCCGACTCAAGTATTTAATCCACTTGATCGTGCCATGTCTTCCTCGGGCGTCCCCGGCTTCTTTTTCCATTCACATTCACCTCATATATTCTCCTTACACTCTTATCTTCGTAAATGCGCTCTTTACTAAGTTAAAATAATTTTAATACGATAAACATCATTTTTTAAGAAGAAAAATATTTAATATCATAAAACACATAAAACTTAATCACTTTTATTTTGTTATTCCGTAGCATTTGTAGAATAAGCAATTAGAATCATATTCCAAATCTCCGCTCCTACATCCATTACATTTTTAATTTTTATCTTATGCCTTCATGGTCGAGGGGTAAGGCTCTCGACTACGAATCCGAAGGTTGCGGCTTCAAATCCCGGCGTGCGCAAGTAATTTTTATTTAATTAATTTGTGCTGTTTCACAATTAATTCATTTAAACATAATATATAGTATATTTGCGCACGTTCCAGAGTGGAAGATACTCTCAGTATCGCCCTGGTGAAAGACCACCATTCAGAATTGAAAGTTGCTTGAAATGGCTTTAGCCGTGTTTGGTGACCAGATCCGAATAGCCAGGTATTTCCCCTTTTCCCCACTTTCCTCTTCCTCTTCTTCTTCCCCTTCTCAATACTTTCAGCCTCACAACATTCCCCAATTGGGGATGCCATAGTCTCACTGGCTCCAGACGGTTGGGAGCAGTTTGGGACTCTTGTGCGGTATTCATTTAAAAAAAAAAAAAAAGTTTTCTGTTAATATAAAACCCAAATATAAGATTATTCTTAAAAACATATCAATCAAAAATTCCATATCATCACAATTTTGATAATTAAGAATTGAAATGTCAACGACATTAGGTTGTTAATAATTCATATTACTTGTAAGGTATTCCCCAAACAGTATTAAATCAAGATACAAACCAGAGAGTAATAAAGCTTACTGAGAATAACCAAAATAATTAGTCGGCAGTCAAAGACGACTTAGTAACAAATGTAAAGAAAACCCATATAATAGAATAAATCCCTTGTAGTCTCTCCCCACCCCTCCTCCCCCATATGTTGCGTATATAAACCGCAGATTAAGATTAATTTGTACCAGTCTGAAGATGACTTTAACAAGCTGAAACCGGTTACGGTAAAATAAAATATAAGTGGAAATAAGTTTTATATGTGTTTTATTATATTATTATAATGGAATTCCACCATGAATTATCAGTTTCAAAAATACAAATAAGAAAAATGTTTATTATAAATAAACATATTAAGTCTTAGTCATTTATCAAAATCAGTACAGGAATGTGTCCTTTTCTAACCGTCATACATATGTTTTACAAAATATTAAAAATATTTAAATACTACTAAAACGCGGAAAAAATGATTGCACTCCTTTAGTCATAAGTTTTTTTTTCATATACTTATCCAAAGTTTGGTTAACCGCATTAAAAAAACCATTTCAGTTAGAGTTTATGGGAAAATAATACATCCAATACTTTTTTCTTTTTTTTAATTTCTTCTTGGCATTTTTTGAGGATTTTCAAAAACATGCGTACGACGGTCAGAAAAATATCATATTTTTGATTTGATTTTGATAAATTCTAAGCACATGTAAATTTAAAAAAATATATATTAAATATTTATCTCTTTAAAAACATTATGTTTATCGTATTACGTAATAATATTATCAATATTTCGAAATAATAAATATACCCTCTCCGAAGTCCCTCTCCCCGTTAAAGGTCTCATTGCATCTACCGGCGCCGTACAGCGCAAATATGTAAAGTGGCACACGGCACAGGAGGGAGTATTCACATTCAGATAATGTACGCAACTAATTTTGCCGTGCCTGCCGCTTTACGTGTCTGCACTGAGCGGTGCCGGTAGATGTAAATTGAATTTAAATGTTTGAAATAAGTATCACATATCTATTAATAGTTATCAAATTCCTCATCGAAAACGTGGTTTGAAAATGTTGAGGTTTGGAAAAAAGAAACACTACACATCGATAAACAGAATTGATATCCTAATTTGTTTTCCATCTTATCTAATTCAGATATTTTATGGCACACGTTCTCACAATGTGGTTATCTCCTACAACGAAATTTAATTTTAGTTGCATATGTATCGTATTAATTAGAGAATTCTGAGGAGAGAACTATTTTTTTTTTAAATACCGAATAGTACCGAAGACGTAAACAGTAAAAATGTTATTTCGGCTAGTATGCGGTACTACCATTCAAATTGTGAAGTGTATTGAAGTGTGGCTTATGACGTCACGGCTATTTTAACCAAGTTCACTTTAAAAGCTCATAACTTCGTCATTTTTAGAGATATCGACAACCTATTTTTACGTCGATATTTACTCTTTAAATACATATTTTTTTCAATAAAACAAAAAATTAGGAGACAACCTAATTAACCTATAGCACAATAGATTCTAAGTAACCATCGCCGTTTTAGAAATATTGAATTATTTGATAGCTTTATTTTATTTGGAAATCTACATACATAAATACATCTTTTTCCCCTTGTCCTAGTCGGGTCGGGGACGAATCGCATCGACAAGGCGCCTCCAGGCGTCCCTGTCCTGTGCTACGTTTACGGCATCCATCCATAGTAGGTCCACCCTCTCTTCGCACAGACTCTGGAGTTGCTTCTACCACCTGTGTCTGGGGCAGCCTACTGGCTATCCTCTACTTTAAATTTAAACTTCAAAGCAATCTGTTTGCACGAAGCAGCAAAAAACTTTCGAACGGTGAGCTCAAGTGCCATGAAATTTGCACAGCTGTTTCTTTCATTAATTTATAGATCAACACATCTTGCTTTAAACTTACAACATCATTTCCTATCGTGATAAAATATCGAATCAAATATGAAAAATCAGAAAAGCCATTATTTATCGTGCTTAAATTTAATTTGTAGAACTCGATTTTAATTTAAAGTAATAATAATATATTCAATATTTTGAAATAATTTTTTTTTATTATGAAAATAAAAAATTAGTAATGTTTTTATTAAGTTTTCCGAGTAATTTAGTTTTGACTGTTTTGGCGTTCAAAGCTATTTTCAAACTGAAACAGCTATCACAGTAATTAAAATTAAAATGCTTCGGAACTTAATAATAAGATTATTAAATTTGTTTACTTGAATTTTTTAATGAAATCTAGTTCTAAGAATTAAACACAGTAAAAATTATATTATTAAGTTAAAAATTGATGTATGTAGTGATGTAAAACAAAGTTATTGTTTTATTTTTTAAATTATAATGTCACATCGCTTCATATGAAAAAATATATATCATTAAGTAGTTTCAAAAATCAGTTTACTTATAAACAAGTTATGCTAGCTGTCTCGCAATCCAAAGACATCATAATACAGCATTCACAAATTATCAAAAAACAGTTAATTTCTAAACAAGTTATGCTAGCTCTCTCGCAATCCAAAGGCATTATCATACTGTATTCAAAGATTATCAAAGAACAGTTTACTTATAAACAAGTTATGCTAGCTGTCTCGCAATTCAAAGGCATTATCATACTGCAATTAAATATTTTGAAAAAAAAAAATTAATATAAAATAATATAAAATTAAAAAAAAAACTGATTTGGACAATAAAATTAAAAAATCTTCTATTCAACAATTAACAAAAAAAACTACAAAAATTTGCCTGCCTTTCTGCTTTTCCCCAAATAATTCAAATACCTACCTACCCAAAAGCAAGAAGAAAATTTTCCAAGAAGAAAATTTTCCACGCGAGTAAAATACCAAATGAGTCCTTAGGTCATAGTTCAAATCTCGCACCATAAACAGCAGAATTCTCTTACATTTTCATTGAGAAACCATAGAATTAATATTTAGTCCTCGTAAACAACATGGCTGCGGAATTGAAATAATGGAACTCGTTTCGTAGACAGTTAACTTTTAACGACACATAAAAGTTTGAACCCAAAGGGAGATCCCAACTTTGTATAATATCTTATTTTATGGATAATGAAGCGAATTTGTCAAAGTATTTACGTCTAGGCCTACTCCTTTCTCGGGGCTTTACGGCGCGGATCATAATGGAAATAGGACCATCAAATTAATAGACTTGGCAGTACTCGTCTAATAAGTTTTTTTTTCTTCAAGATGGCCGAAGTTGATTGAGTAATTAACGCATGGGCAGACAATCTAACATATTCAAGGTGTCCGGGGTAAAGAGCAGTAATATTGATGTGCGACGTTGCCATTCTTCAGTCCGGGCGAGTAAGTTGGACCATACATTACAGATTTTTTGGAAGGTCCGATGTCTCGTACAGAAAAATGCAATATAATTTTGAACAAAGTTATTCATATTGCATGCTTGTAACATCATCCCAAAGTTACTGCACTTTGCTCCTGGCACCTTGTACATATTTTTAAAGGAGTAGGTAAGGGAGGGTGATGGGGAATAGTAAGGTCGGGAAGTACCCGGTTTTTCAGATCTGATCACTAAACGTGGGTTAAACCGTTTAAAGAATATTTTCGTCTTTCAATGCAGGTCTTTCACCGAAATGGCGTTGTCCGTATTTTGTAACCAGATCTGAATTGCCAGGTACTTCATAACCTTCACCTCCCCCTCTGCACTCCCTCCAGCCTCGAATTGGCAATGCAACAGTCCCACTGGATCTTGATAGGATCTTTTGTGCAGTACCATATTCGAAAAATGTGTTTAAAATATCTTTTTGTGATCAAAATTCACATTTTCCCTTTAACTCCTGTTCAATATTCCCAATACACATTTCGTCAACATGGAAACAATTTAAACCATTCCTTTGAATACACTGTTTCAAGTAGCGTTTCTTTTCAATAATCTCTCCGTTAAAACCAACTCCATTGAACCTGTTCAACGCTTTAAAAGTGACCTGCTTCAAACATAAAAGAAAACCCTGTCAGTGTATTGATTTCTAATCCCACTACAATTCGTTATGTTTTGAAGAGTTTTATTAACAGTGTACTTTTGTTGCTAAATAGTATTTATTTAATACCGGTTTGTTTCATTTTATTTATTAACTACTACTGCAAATCTATTGCAGTACCTCCATAAATACCGGTATATATTTTTTTCTGTAGAGATGTTACCTATAACCTACGAAGCAATAGCAATTTACTTATTTTTTTAATAGCGTTTGTATGTTAAATTTTGACAGAGTAGATACAGGGGTTAAGATGTTCACGTGAATCTTGTCAGTCCTGTTATGTTTTACAACAAAATTCAAAACAAGAAAAAAAAACGACGAAAAAATATTTCACGAATGCCCCCACAACCCTTAGGTCACCCCCACAGCCTGGGCGGTTATCATGTACGAGTATTATGATACACCTCTAAGTGCATGCAATAAAATATAGAGATTTATTAACGTGGAATTACATTTTTTCATCACTATGGCAATATCAAGCTGCTAAGTATGTCTTTGAAATTTTGTTCCTGATATTCGATTTTTTTCACATTCGATTTTGACAGTTTGTTTCAAAGAAACAAGGCAAACCATCGTAATTTTATTTTTTTGCTTGTTTTTTTTTTATTTATATTTTTGAGGTGTGATTTTTTTTTTTTTAATTTATTTATTAAACATCTAATGCAGTTATTACGATAAACAAATTTCAGAAATACAAAAATATAACCTTTTCTGTGTAATTGTCTTCCTTGCAAACTGTTAAATAATAAAATAAAAAGTTTAATTATAAAATTGTTTTAAAACGAGATGTAGAATCATCTCCTTTCGGAGAGTTCAAATAATTTCTGAACACCGTTTGGTTAAAGTAAAAAATATCCGCATTGAACATTGTCATTTTTATACTTACTTTGATTTTCCTATGAGCCATCTTTATGTTGCTATTTAAAACCTTAAAACGACCGCAGCACCCTCATTTTTGTCTATTTTTAAATGTCAGACATCAACTCGACATACTTAATATTATGTATGTCGTTCTAATATAAATGCTACGTATTAACGGGGGCGCTGTTGGAGTATAGGGCCGCAATTTACGACTATCTTTCAAAAATATCTCATAGTACATTCACTACTCGAAATTTATTTTCATAACGTATTGTCACAGATCTTCTTTTCTTTTGTGATTTATAGATTATCTTGCACAAAGGTGACCAAATGAACATTCATCATGAAAGTAAAACTTTCCTTCATAAATCAATGGTTTTGTAGTTAAATACAGTTCGTTAATGTCACTTGTTTCTAGTTAGGTTAAGCTTGCGTCGAATCAATACAATAAATTGGTGTTTGTTGAATTCTCAGCACATCTAGGAACTAAACAATTTGGCGTAATAATTAAAAAAAATTACAAATATTTTTTTTTGTTTCCAATCACGGTCATAGGAGAATCGAGCCAAATTCCGTTTTTTGTGGGAAAAAACCCACTCGTTATACATAGCTTTTGACGTAAGGAAGAAAATTAAAGATGAAGTGGTTAATGTTCAATAATCACGATAAACATGCGCTTGCATATGTCATGTTGTGACCTCTAATGTGGAGCCATCAGAAAAAGTTGTGCCGCTTCCTAATCTCAAGACAGGTTAATTTATTTCTAAACGTTTGTATCACCAATCCGAAGCGTCCATATATCTGGAACATGGCTTTTTACGTTCGCTTCCCAATTGAAATTCCTTAGGAAATCGAAGACCTTATGAAATAAAACGTATGCTTTCTGCGTTGCTAAATAGTACTATCCTGCATTTACACTTTAATTTTTTTTTTTGATAATGCAAATGTTTAATTGTACTATTTATCTAAAATATATATGTGAACAGTTATTATACAATTATCCTATTTATTAGAGTTGAAATTAAAAAAACTTTTGTACTTTGTTCCACTTATTTATTTTCACCAGGACCGGTTTCATCCTACTACGGACATTTTCAGACCGGAAGTTGAAATTCTTATGCTACGGTATTTATACAAACTTAGACAGGGGTACACAACATTGTCTCTGTATAATGAATGTTTCTATTTCACTGTTTCTATTTCACTGTTTCTATTTTTCTGTTTCTATTTTCACAAAATAGAAACATAATGAAACCAGTCTTGGTGAAAATAAATAAGTGGAACAAAGTACAAAAGTTTTTTTAAATTTCAATTCTAATGCAGTGGAATTCTAACACGAATTAACAGTCCAAAAACTAGACTCATTATTCTATTTACCTTAAACATATATGAACAGTTATTACATAATTGTTCTATTTATCTTAAACATAAATGAACAGTTATTATATAATTGTTCTATTTATCTTAAACATACATAAATAGTTATTATATAATTGTTCTATTTATATTAAATAGATATGAACAGTTATTATATAATTGTTCAATTTATCTTAAACAAATATGAATATTATTTTAAATGCGCATTTCTTCTTTTAAACACTAACTTCATTATTAATTTTGTCATTTCTTCCATAATAATGTTTTCGAAATTCCTTATCATTTATTATTTAAAAATTCTACCATAAATGTTTTAATATAATTCGTTTTAAATATTCGAATTTAACAGTGCCCAATCTTTGACAGATTACCTGTCATAACATCACCCCTGAACATATTATTGTACATCCAGTCTCCTACCTCAGAAAACAGGTTTCACATAGTTAAATTGGCAATGTAAAATGTTTAAATATTTATGTAACATATTGTACTTATATTTAAACAAGCCGTATTACATGAAACTGTATTTCTATAAACGTCCATTTATCAACACTGTTACTGAAACTCTGTTCCTTCGCTTGTTGCTAGTGTTCTGATGAGCTTCCCTTCTTAAAAATAGTTGAGGCTAAACGAAACGTAATACGCGCTCACTGGTGGTGATAATTTTGTTATTAAAAAAATACTTTTAGCACGTAATGCTTTTAAAAATTGAGAAAAATTATTCTTTGTTGGTGGGTATACACGGAATATGAAATGGAATGTATTGTTACTGAAGATTTAATGCTCGAGTCCTTAAAAGAGAAACTTAAAATATATTATTGTAAAACTAACATTTATACTATTTTTATAAGTTTGTGAGCTTTGAACTTACGATTACAATTTATTTCATTTCATATTTTGTATACCCGCCAACATATAATTTATCTCAATATTTAAAAACATTAATTGCTAAAAGTGGTTTTTCTGTAAAATATTTTAATTACCGCTATATGTAAGTACGTTTCACGTTTTGTTTAAGCGTAAGATTGAATATGTATCCATATAAATCCATTGTTACTTCTTCCAATCAGCGCCTTTTTGATTTTTTTGACATTTGAAAGATCCTCGTTAGACACCGATTTTAGATCCGTTACGGCTTTCTATCAAATTGTGATCAACTGACAGGATAACAACATGGCAGATGTACTTTTCACCAGATAATAATTATTTCAGAAGCTGAAATGGGCGAATCGACGTTTAACGAGAATCGTTCATATGAAGAAACAAAAAACAAAATGGCGCTGTTTGGCTATTAGAAGACAACGTATTATTTGAATTTCTGAAAAACTGTTGGTCCTTAATCATTTATATAGGTATTATTCACAATATAGCAACTATAACACATTTAACATTTGTCTAGTGGATGGATTTTTAGAGGAGTCAGCAGTCACGTACCTGGTTGATATTGTTGTGGAGGCGCTTGTCGGCTATCGGGCCCGCGCTGCCTCCGCAGCCCCTAAGGCCGCCCCCGTACCCCAGGCCGCGCCGACCCCTCACGTAGCGCCGCCAGGCAACCCTAAATACCACAAACACAAACATTAACTTATGTATTTAAATATTGGATACATATATTCCTTATAATACGGCCAATGGTATTAATTGTGATTTCATGACAAAACAGAACATTGAAGGAAGGTAAACAAAAATAACAATGAAACAACATTTAACCTAACCTTACCTAGCCCATTATTGTATCAATGTTGTTTTATCCGGTTACCTATACACCCAATTCTGTTTTACAAGGGGATACGTTCCAATCCGTCTTAAAAAATACACTACATTAATATTATGTATTAGAAATAGTACAATTATAATAAGAACAATAATATCAGCATTACGTTTCGATGACCGTGTAAAAACAGAGTTGACTGTACTCGATAATACGTAAATGTACACAGTCACACAAATATTTCTTCAATTTTTATAATTGGTGTTTGATTTTTGGGGTTTTGAGACTTGTTGCGTTTCCTTCTCCCACTTAAGTCAACGTTTTGGAGAGCCTTGCCATGTCCATCAGGCAAATTTAATATCACGTCCAGTAAATTTGATATTTCCCGATAATATGCACTGCTGAATGTCTGAAAGGTTACTCCAATGAAAATCAACACAAAATACGCAAATAAACAAATAATAAATTCCTCGGAACACCAATTCAAAAACATCACGAATTATATCGGCAATGGTTTCAAGAATAAGAAATGAAAGCAAAGTCTAGAGACAAAGTAACAATAGTTCATATTCAAAGTAGTTGTGAAGACCTATCCAACCTGATGTTTTTTTTGGTTTTGTCTTTATTTTGATGGCCTTATCACGATTCCTTTTTCTCTGGACCAGCAGTCAACAACCGCCTGGACCGTTAATTTACGTCTGGAGTAATTCCATTTCAATAATAAAAATATTATTTAATTTAAAATGATATCGATATTACGTTCGAAAATGTCTGAAAGCAGTTTAATAAAAATAGTTTTTTTTTTATATCCTTTCAGAAAAGGTTGTGAAAATGTAATGACGTCTGAGCTCATCGCTCGAAGGTTTTTTAATATTTCAGATGATATTTTGTAGATCTTTAAGCTAATTTACATGTTTTTCTCAGTTTCATTTTCATTATTTATTTATTTTATTTTGTTTCTATTTATCGCCTTGTTTACGTTATTTTATGATGTGGATGTACTCGTATATATAGATTTAGGGTTATTGATGAATTTATTTTATTGTGTGTTTCTAGGAATCTAGGTGAATGAATAATTTTTTTTTTCATTTTCACTATCAAAATGTCGTTTTCTTTCTTTCCGTTTTGTAATTTCTAAATATTTTTTTCATATTTTGTAAGAAATATTGTTTGCGGAAACTTAATTGATGCAACAAAATAATAACTTAAATTACCAAAGGGTATTTTGTACAACTGTTTGTTTTCCGAGCTAAAATAAATAAAAAATAAAACGCGCGTATTGATATTGCTCTATACATATCTATTATATAAAGAAGAATGTCCCGGGCGGGCTGTTTGTTAGCTAATTTGTTTTGTATTCAAATCTACAGTTTTATTCCGAGCTTAATGAAATTTCGCAGGCTTGGTTTTCAAAATAATAGGAAAATTACTGGATTGGGGTAGTGATAGGGGTACGATTAGGGGTGAGGGTAGGGGTATGAGTAGGGGTATGAGTAGGGATAGGGGTAACGCATCAGAACCTCAAAACTTTACTCCAAACCATTCTTAGCCCCGGCGACGCTGGGTACTTCAGCTAGTCTATTGTATAAAGAGGAAAGTCCCGGGCAAGTCGTGTTTGTTTGTTTTGTATACTAATCTACACATTTATTCCGAGCCTTATGAAATTTTGCACACTTGACTTTTGAAACAAAAAAAGGTCACTGTCTATGAGATTTTGAAAAACTACCCCTTTCCTTCTTTCCCACCTCTTAACATTAAAAGTTGTTACTTCGTAATGAAATTTCGCAGACTTGACGTTCAAAATAAAAGGAAAATCACCAGGTTCAGGTAGGGGTAGGGGTAAGGGTAGATATAGAGGTAGGGGTGGGAGTAACAACATATCACAACCTCATATCTTTACTGTTCTGTACGAGACGTGTAGGACAGACACAAGAAAAAGAGTGTAAATATTTAGGCACGGGGACGCACGACTATTATGATTTGCTAATCCCCTTGAGAAAGACATTCGGTAGTTTCCCAATGGAAATGTTGTCGCACCGAGCATAGTTGACTTATGGCTTCAGCCAATATGGTCAGTCGCTGAAGTTCCTAGGTACAGAAGACTGTTCTTGTCGGGAAGCGGCAGGTTGGGGTATCCCAGGGAGGACATGTTGTCCATTCTGCGGTTGAAGTAAGAAAGGGAGCACATACCGCTGTGCGTACGCTATTTCTAGGGCGCGCGGCGCGGCCGAACATTATGTACATGTGTTGTGAAATCTCGCCTAGGTATTGCATTTGTGGTGCAATCTGGACTTGCTATTGCATTTCTGGTGCAATAAAGGCTCCTGGCTCGGTGTTGTGAAATACCAGCTCTCGGCTTGGTTATTGCACGTATTGTGAAATAATTTATATTCGGTTTTAAAGAAATGTGTTTTATCTGTTTAAATTAATCCACTCTGTGGACACGTTCAATAAACGTTCATAACCCCGGGCAACGCTGGGTACTTAGGCTAGTTGAAATGTAAATATAACATGTTAATATTTCATCTATTTTTATTAACATAAACCAATTTCTATTCTGAAATGCGATATTGTAAAACGTTTAGAAATAATTTCATTCGGCCAGGTAAGAAAGGGGCCATTAGAAACATTTTTAAAAATTAATATAATTTTATTTACCAGATTTATCCTTGTTTGAAAAAATACATGCATAACGTTTTTCCTCTGTTCTCTATCATTTGTTTTCAGGATTTTTTATTAAATGAAAATAATGTAAAATAGTTCAAATTTTATTTGGTCGCACACGGTGGAGGGGGGGGGGGGGAATTTATATTAACTGGATATATTGATATTTTCTTTTACGTCAACAGTATTTTTTTAGTAAAAGCGGCAACCCAAATCGTGTTTACATAATTTAGGCTGACTGTTTATCCCCGGAGTAAGCCATATCGAATAACTTACTGGAATAGCTTACATTTATCCATACGTTAAACGTTGGTACTACGTGATTTAAAAACTTTTCTTTTTCAATCTCTAGATCACCATATTTTTCATGATGAACGTGTGGCATTTCGATTTACGTGATGGAGCGGAGAGATTATTGACTCTTGATTTAAAGAACACGGGTTCAAAACCCGGATAAGTTATTCAGACATGAAGGCCCACTTGAAGTTAAATAACACAAAACTGTGCTCTATAAATGCCATCTTATTATTGTTTTTTTGATACAGTATCGCCCTAGTGAAAGACTATCATTCAGAATCACTCGAAGACCATCACTGAAATGGCTTTAGCCGTGTTTGGTAACCAGATCTGAATTGATAGGTACTTCTCAACCTTCATCTTTCTCATATTCTCCCATTCCATGTTTTATTCAATTTTGTGGGATCCGCGCCCGGGAAACCATTTACCGGATATCCAACACCTCTACCATGCGTTACCCCAAGTGGTATTCTATGTTTGGCGACTTAGCACGGGTATCCGGGTTCGTGGAGTGAGGTTTGTCCAGATCATGGTGGTAGATGAGTCTACCCACCAACGCTAGGTCGGAGAGGCCGGTATGGGAAGACCCTTTGACCTCTCCAGACGTACCATACTCTCAACCCGTCGCCTTGCGCTGCAGAGGAAGGGATGGATTCACACGTCCGATACTCCTGGACATACTGAACCCCGAATTCCTACCCACCCTTCATTCCTTTTTCCTTCCCAGAACTTAATATAATTCCTTTCCTTAAAAAAACCTCAACACAGCATCCTCAAATATGACATAGGCCCTGACAGAAAATTATTTTCCTCAAGGACCCCTGAGTGCGGTTAATGTTAAAAAAAAATTCAACCTCAGAACATACCTTAATTTGGGATGCCATATACCCACTGGCTCCCAAAAGTTGGTTTTCGATAAAAAAAATAATGTTATTAAATTGATATAGCTCTTTCACACAAGCAATTTAAATGGATTTTAATAATGATAAAAATTATTGAACTTGGCTCTTTTCCTATAGCGCGATGTTTTTGTGAAATGTCATTTCAAGGGTGCTAAACAAACGTAAAAGTATATCAAAATTAAAACTAAAATTAAATTAAAACGTAAATTTAAATAGCCACTACGAATTGATCTATAATTGATATTTTGACATTACATTTTTTTACAAATGTTGCGGGCTATGAAAAGTTTCGAACTTAAGGTCTGATAGTAGATTTCTAATTTGAGAAATATTACAAAAGTTAAAAAATAGACCATTGAAAAATATAATATCAATAACAGTGTATAAGTGTTTTATAAAATAATAATTATTTATTTATTATATTATATACGGCCTACATGGCCTTTTACATATTTTGTTATAAAAACTCAAATTAAAATAGTGACACAGGTGCAAAACATATCACAGTAGGTACATAGATAAAATAGATAGTCTTCACGAAATACAACAACTAAATATTTCATTTGCCTCAAACACAAATTCTGCAATAACATCGTGTAAATACCATTCCAAATAATTAAAAACGGAGGGAAATATACAAAACAACTCACATTCACTGATACTTATACTCTTGACACATATCTTATTAATAATTGTTGAGAATGTACATAAGATTAATAACCTGTATATTTTAACGCGGCATCACATTCATAGGTCAAATGCATTGTACATATAATTTGGTATTACAGATCGATGAACCGATGAATGCAAGTAGTTAGCCATAAGTAGTAATAATAGATTGTCTATAGTTAGTGATTTGTACAGCGCCTTTGAGGTGATTTTTTTACAAAAACGGCGGTATATAAATCATCTAAATATCATTATTATTATTAACACTTATTGAATATATGAAACAGATAAAGACACAGAAAAAATATATATAACGGTCGTATCTCGAACTTGAAGCCAAATCCTCTAGTCCAGAGATCCCAACGTGAGCGATATCGCTTCCCAGGGGGCGTTAGAGAGATCCAAGGGCAAATGGGGGTGGTTAAGAGCTACAAGAGGGTGGTGAAGAGTTTAAATGGGGGCGAAGGCAAATAAAATATTTTTAATAATTCAAATTTGTTGTAGGTACATCGTTGAAAGAATCATGCAACTAAATAAACTGTTCAATTGTTCTATTGATTTATGGACGTATTACTTTTTTTTCCATTTTCTTTACGGTGTTATAACACCTAACCAGGTTTCCCGGGACCTTTTATCGGATGAAAAATAATGTACTACATAATATGATATGTAAAATATGAAGAACAAAAGACTATCATAGTGAAGAACAGGGATGATGAAAAGATCGTGTGGGGGTATAAAGTCGACCGCGGAAATTACTGTTAACAGACACATTGCATATACGAGTATATATAGTTTTCATCGCATTATCGCATAAGAAGAAATGAGGGGAGGCATTGATGAATATATACTCCAGTACGGAGAGACAAATAAGACTGCGAACCTCTGCTCTAGTCTTACCGGGACCACTGTTGTTAGTTTTCTGTGACTGTTTCTGTTTTATATTTTCATTAAGAGGTAATGATATTTTGTATTTCATATTTTTATTCAGAGTTGTTATTATCTGTTTCATATTTTTATTAAGAATAATGTTTTTGATATTATCCGTTTCATATTTTTATAAAAAGTCGTTGATATCATCTGTTTCATTAAGGGTTATTGATATTATCCATTTCATATTTTCATTAAGAGTTGTTGATATTGTACATTTCATATTTTCATTAATAGTTGTTGATATTATTCATTTCATATTTTCAATAAGAGTTGCTGATATTATCCATCTCATATTTTCATTAAGAGTTGTTGATATTATCCGTTTCATATTTTTATTAAGAGTTGTTATTATCTGTTTAATATTTTCATTAAGAATAATGTTTTTGATATTATCCGTTTCATATTTTTATTGAGAGTCGTTGATATCATCTGTTTCATATTTTCATTAATAGTTGTGGATATTATCCGTTTCATATTTTCATTAAGAGTTGTTGATATTATCCGTTTCATATTTTCATTAAGAGTTGTTGATATTATACATTTCATATTTTCATTAAGAGTTGTTAATATTATTCTGCTTCAATTATTAAATATTAAAATGTGGTTTATGAGTATAGGCTTCATTGAGACATTCTTTAATAATTTAATATAACAGTAGAATTCAGTAACGGGCTAGCTATCAAATTGTGGTTTCCAACCCCATTATCAATATATGGATATGTCTTTCTGAAGAGCACTTTAACTACGTCAAGTAAATTTATATGAATATGCAAGTACCTACTTCCAAACTTATCTAATACCTTTTCCCTTTCCCATCCCCATTTACTTCCTCCTCAAAACATTCCCGAATTTATGTGCTAGTTCCGGTTTCTCATCCGGTTCCGGCCAGTGGAACTCTAATGTGGTATTCGCATTATTTCATTTGAATGTATAAAGTCAAGAATGTCAGAAAAATATTAAATTAGAAGGTCAAGCAAGTGTTTGCCAATCATAGAATAAAGAACATACACTGGAAATGCCTTCCACATATATTTGAACGGAATTCGGTGTGCCTTTGACTTAGTAGTTCCAGCCCCAACAGAAGCAATGAGAACACTGCGCTCTGTCTCTTTTACGCGGCCTGCATTATATATTGCCATTACATTTGATCGATATTAAATGGTGTTTTGTATTAGTAATTTTAAGGCCCGAATAAAGGACTTTTGAATCACGAAACACGCCCAAAACGCATTACATCTGTTCTTCTTTATTCTATGGTACCAATATAGAGTTGTATGGCAGTCCAACCTCTCTGCCTACCTCTGCAGAGAAATGGCGTGAAAGTAAGTTAGTTAATAGTCGACCGGGCTGTGGCTGAGTTGGCATCGTGTCTGGGACCCACCCTAGCGTTGTGAATTCAATTCCTCAGCTAGCTAAGTCCTCCATCACGACACAAGCAACATCTTCCGCTTAGTGTGATGGTAGTAGGATTTTTTTTAAATATTTTCAAGTTATTATTGTTATTAATACATGTTGTTAACAGACCGGTTGCCATCTCTAATGAACGGACGCAATGTAGGTATGCTGAGTATGTTCTACGGGTATGTCAATGAATCCTGCTCAAAGGATCTGACAGAATTAATCTCCTGGTGTGCAAAGTGGACAAGAGTGGAGCACCCAATCACAGTAGATATCGGCTTAATGAGAGCGGCTCGATTCTCCGACTCATTTTTGTGTTAGGCGGCGCGCATATGGAACGAGCTACCTGCAACTGTTTTTCCTCCATCATATATCCGAGCCTCTTGAATATCCGCATTAATACATCCCTTCCTACAGCCCCTACCTTGACCCGTCTCATAACGCTGCCTAGCCGGGAGGTGACTTAGATCCCCTGTCTTTACACCGTACTGGCAGGGGCGCTCTTATGAGATGTAAAATTGTGTATACTTTTTAAAATATATATAATTATTCGTAACCCGGGAATGCTTGTCTTTCTTTAATAAAATAAATACATATAATACTAGCTGATGTGTACCGGCCTTGCTCGGGTACAATCATTGATTTGACGGCGAAAGTAACTATCTCCAAATAAAGAAACATTCATTTGAATATTTTATTTCTTTCCAAACGTTTATTTTTTCAAAATATATCTAAATCATAAAGTTCTTAAGTAGGTACCTATTCGTGTTTTCCATTTGGAAATATTCTACCCAAAAAACCTTCTTCTTTTGAATATGCAATCTGTGGCTAACCAGAGTTTTATATCTATGGGCTAACCTAAATAAAACATGGCGGGTTCAATGTTTTTCACTCTAATTTTAAAACGTTATAGCAACAGTTTTCAACAAACCTTCCAGCACTAATAAAAACAAACTGTGCTATTTTCAGCAAAACCGGTTCAGTGATTTTCGAGAGCATCGAGGACCAGCAAACAAAGTTACAAACTTACATTGATTTATATATATAGATTAATACCCATCAAGAACGTCCATATCAAAATTTCCATTATGGTAAAATAATTAATCTTCCCAGATTACGAATATAATCAATATTTCACCCGAAATAGATGTTTACACTAGGGTTGAATTCAGTCCAATCAGTAATTTGTTATATAATCATCTTCGCATCTATTACGATGAAATATTGAGGTCGTTGCGTTTGACGGATAATGTGATCAAGTCAATAGGTAATCTTAGATAACTGAGCTTGATTTTAGTCTTATAAAACTATCACAAAATAACATATATTGCTGAGTAATATTAAATGAAACGCTCAACTTTGGGAAGGTTGGAGTAACTAAAGCACAGTCCAGATAATTTAATGTTCGTAGATAGTGCTTTCTGATAATCAGGGCCCGAAACTAGGGGAATCTCCCCCATGAACTTAGAGGAATACAACTTAAACGTAAACAATGAAATTTAAAGCGAACCTCTTAACTAGACATTGCAAATCCGGAGCCGGATTTTTGAAAATGCAAAATATCTTCAGAAAAGGTACAGCACTTATGTTAACCTAATTTATTACTCGGTTGGAAAACTGAAGGTTTTTAAAAGGAGTACCGCCCACATAGTGCTTAGTAAAGGAATTCGTGGAAAGCGATACTGGATGTACTCGTATTATTATAGATAAGAGTCCCAACTGCTCTCAATTGTACGGTGCGTGTGGAACAATGGCATTCCTAAATGGGGTATTTTGTGAGGCAGAAGAGAGTGGGGAAAGAAAAGAAATGGGGAAGAGAAAGATTAAGAATTATCTGATTATTCAGATCTGGTCAGAAAACGTGGCTTAAGCAATTTCAGACAGCGTTTCGATTCTGACTAGATGTCTTTCACCGGAGTGATACTGACAGTATTTATCACTTTGGTTGTTTGGTCTGATTATAACCCGTTTCTGGTTCTTTTTAAGGATAAGACATTGTCCTTATCCTTAGGGTTAAAGGCGTTTTGCTTAACATCGGTTCCGATTCCATGTCAGCTTCAATGCATTTTTGAAGGAGTTTGCGGTTTAACTATCAAAGTATTATTCAAATTTATAGCCGCATCACACATATTTGACATGTGTAGTTTAATATTACTAACTTAACACGTGCAGTTTATTATAATTTTTAGAATATAAATCACTTTCCTCTGACATTTCGGGCTTATGGCATATGGACTTTAAAAACACCGCAATTTCGTTAATTTGGTTAATTAAGTATCATTTTTATGCTACAAATAACTCGATAATAATGTTTTAACTAAATACTTACAATACTATTAGGTTTTCTTTTGTTAAAACTACGCAAATTTCTTTTTAAAGAATGTCATTCGATGAATGACAAATGTCATCCGAGAGAACAGGAACCTCAGTTAAGTAACAAGTCTTTAAACTTAAGCATAAGGAAAATGTCTTATCCTTAAAACGATCCGGTATCGGTCCCCTGGTCATTTTGATAAACGTACTCCATCTAGCGAAGTAAGAGAGAAAGAAAAAAAAATTACGAGAGCGGTGTAAATAAAAAGAGGATTATTACTGCGTTCGCGGTTTACACATATAAGAATACTTTATCCAAAGGTCAGAGAAAAGGTCTGACAGGAGAAAAGACCTTCCTCTGTAAATAATTTCTTTTTCCTCGCACTTAGCCCCCGCACAAAGGAGCACGGGGCCATCTGGCACTGTAAATCTAAATATTATTCTCATTGCTTATGCTCCCCGTGTACGAGGAAGTCAAATACGCAAACAAGGACAAAAGTAAATGTGTTTTGTAGAATTACATGAAATATTAAATGGTCTTTAGCGTAAATCAGAGGCTATTGGTTCTAGCAGCATAATGGAAGTAATTTGCTGAAAAATGATGAAATGTGCAGCTTTGAAATCATAACTTATCAGAAATTGTATTTATATTTTAATCGGCTTATATGAATTTTCAATTAATACATTTTGTTATTAAAAGTGTTTTATTAAAGGATTTTGGATTTTAACACAAAACCAGCAGAATCCGTGAATATAATTCTGTACCTACTTTAAAGTTGAAAGTCCATACATTTTCAAAATTGTTTACTATAGACGTTTGAAGTTTAACTTTAGGATGAGTGTTTTAGATTAATAATTATTCTTTATAAAAATAATAATTGTTACCCTTTGCGCTATGCACAAAAATCTTGTCTTAAGTTTTTAAGAACTTTAGTTTATCAATTAATTTAACTTTAGGTCTTAAGTATAACTGGACGACCGATGTAGTAGACTAAGCTTTTTTTAGAAACAGTTTTTTTTAAGAAAGACAAATATTCCCTGGTTACGAATAACCTGACAATATTTGAAAACCTCCTACTACCATCACAGTAAACGGAAGATGTTGTTTGTGTCGTAATGGATAACTTAGCCAACCGAGGAATTGAACTCACGACGCTTGAGTGAGACCCAAACGCGATACCAACTCAGCCACTGACCAGTCAGATCGGAGGACTCCAGTATTTTCAAGAATAATAATATTTGAATGATTTGCAGTGCCGTTTCAATGTTCTATCTTATCACTAACTATAGATAATCTATCACAACTTATGGCTAACAGATTACATTTACCAGTTCGTGTTTCCATAATATATATACGAGTACAATGCATTTGACCAATGAATGTGATGCCGCGTTAAAATATACATGTTAATAATTGTATGTGGAGGTAGATAATATTATATAGGACCATACTTACCTGGCAGGTCATTTGAGATTAACAATTGTATGTGAATACATATTAAAAATGGCATCATTAACAGAATTTCGTAAAAAATGTGACTTCCGTACTTTTTGCTCCAACGTACAGAACTTACCACTTTAGTATTATGGTTTTTTTGAATTTGCCAAGTTTGGTGCTGAATTTCTTATTTTTCCTCGTCATTATTGACAGGTTATTAACAACTGCTTTAAACAACCACGCTTTGTCCGTAAATCACACGGGTTGGCGTCATTATAATTAAATTGAAGGCCATTGACGGAATGTCAAAGAAATTGAAAAGCGTGAAAAACATTTTTGATTTTTCGTAAACCAATTTAAAGCGCTTTTATAAATGTTTAAAAGTGTATTTTTAAGCTACCGAGCTTTATAACGTTAATCAAATTCTTATTTGACCATAATAATCGGACCATTTCTATAGCGCCGCTTTTGTGAAAAATCACGACAGGCATCTCGCAAACAGCTATTTTAACATTATGGATTATGTAACAGGAGTAGTAATGGGGAAGGAGGTAATTTCAAAATACGTAAATGAAAAAATTGAAATTATTGATAATAAATTGGTGCATTCGAAACTAAAACTTATAAACTGGGATAAACTATTAAATACCATGTGTCCTTCAGAACTGTACTATAAAATAAAAAATGTTTTTTTAATATTTATGAAGAAAAAAAAAGAGAGATTTCTTACATGCAAACTGAAAATACTCAGTTTCATAAGATTTATGTAAAATACAATTGTATAAAAAATTACCTGAATAAAGTATTTAAAAAAAATAAAATAAAAAATACTATCAGTGAAAATATTTTACAAAAACGAGTTTCACTTGTAAGAATATTTTAATTAACACTTCTTTTTCGATCATTCTACGCCATAGCTCTTTTTTAAAGTGGCGAGAGAACCCTTTAAATCAACACCCATCGCCGCATTAGCACATTCACTCCCAGTGCAAGCTTCATGATAAATTCCACTCTGATGGTGATTAAAGTAAAGTAGGATTCAGGACCCATCTCCACTCATCTTAAATTATTTTCTTTCCTTGCCCTTTCGCTTGGAGGCCCTTTTTTGTTTTCTTTATTTTTCATTTAATTCTTCGTTTTCCGAATTAAGTTAAGAACATATAATGTATATTCACATTTGCACCTTACGTTCGAGGAACAACACTTACATGTTTCTATAATCAAAAAAAATCACCGTCGAATGGAAGAAAATCCATCTGCCAGTAATATCAGCCTTAACAATCATTCATGTAATATCAGCCTTAACAATCATTCATGTAATATCAGCCTTAACAATCATTCATGTCATATCAGCCTTAACAATCATTCATGTAATATCAGCCTTAACAATCATTCATGTAATACACGAAAAACATAAAGTATGTGAAAGTGCTAAAATATTGCAATAAAAGAAATATATTATTAATATTAATGATTGTATGGTAGGGAGACGGGAACTGTTGATTGTTAAAAGCGATTGAATGGATGTACGATTATTTTAGGTTGAAGAGTTACACCATAAGAGATAATTTTATTGTTTTTTTTATGTGAAAGCGAAATGTCTATTCGTAAATCACAATCTCATTTCAGGGGTTTATTTCTAGTTCCTAGGCAATGCACAGAATGTGCATGAAATATAATGGAATTGACTGCAATAAAACTTGTTCCGAGAAACTCTCTTGGATTCGTTTTTTTGTTCGGTTCATGAGAGTTGACAACGTCAATTGCTTTAAAACGAGTTGAAAATGGTATCTTCCTTGCGTAAAATCGGATAAATTGTGATGCAAGTACCGGATGCTGTGGTACAGATGGGATAAAAGTAAGTGATCTCGATGTTCTTTCTCACTTTTCGACTGGGATGCCAATAAGAAGTCTGTATCTGATCTCAATTTATTTCAACTGTAAAGGAAATTGAAAAGATTATGCTTATAAAATTTTAAAACCAATTTAACCTTTTTTAATGATGCGTACGTTGAAATTATCGTAGCATTTTGGTTTTTAAAAAAAAAACGGCCCAGTCAATAAAAAATAGTAGTATCTTCATTTTTTTTTTAAATGAGTAACAAAATATGTAATTTTTATTTTTAGTTTGTGTTGATCGATGGTTAAAGGACATGAAGTTTCAAGTACAAAAAAAAACAAAATTTTGAGCGTATCAGAAAAAAGATGATAAAAGTTAACAATGTGCTTATAACGAAAGATTACAAGAGATGAAAAAATACCGAAGAAGACAAAAGATGACATAAGTTGAAAAAACTTGATAAATGATTTCAAAATATTAGTAAATTATAATGACTACGGATAAAAAAATATGACAGAATATAACAAAATATGACAAACGATGAACAAACTGCCTGACAAGATTGACCTTAAAATTACATACCTATCTTGAAATAAAGTAGTTTTACTTGAGGAAAATAAATTAAATTATCCATTTATCTCGAGTTTTCACTTATGTACGGGTACCCATCTAAGGATTGGCAGATTTGGCGGCCATGAAGTAAAGCAGATATTGGCAAAGTCGCTGGTCGACATTAAGGCATTTTGTGACATCCAATTTTCCGGCCGGCTACCATTGCCAACTTGCCGTCAGGGGGCGGACATTGGAGATGGAAAGGCGAATTAAAAACTAGAAATAAGCATGAGAAAAGAATGGGTCAATCAACTATAATACATACATCTTCCGACCGTCCTCTTCCAGTGTTTTAGAAAATAAACTTGAAAATGGAACGTACCCGAATGTAAAGTTCAATTAACATAGAATATGCCTTAGAGCAGTGTTTCTCAACCTTATTTATGACATTCCCCATCTCAAAGCTCCGAAAATGTTCATGCCTCCCTCTTCCCACTCACCAATACGTCTTTTATAACTAACAGGAAAAGCACTGCAAGCGAAAATTTTATTGGTTTTAATGCAAAAAAATATATTAAAGCGATAGTGGCACATGTGCAAGGGGAAGCTCTTCGCATATTTTATTAATTACGAATAAGGATAATAATTCAAGCCCGAAAACACACGAAATAACTGTTACCGCGTTGACATTTGCGGTAGTACTGCCATCTTCTTTTTGAAAATTCGGGGTGGCAATATCAATTTTTTTTTTTGGGATTGTGAATTGTAACAACAAAAAAAAAATGAATAACATGAGGTTATCTCCTACAACGAAATTTCATGTTGTGTATCTATATTATTATATATTAGAGAATGCTGAATTAAATTTTAGATCGAGTAAATCTAGTTGGAATATTAAATTTAATTAAGATGGTTACATGTAAATGTATCAGTCGGAGGAAGCTATTTATAGGAAACACGATCACGTTTCTCTTGTGACTATGGCTCGGTCGCGGGTTCAGTACAAATATTTGAAAATAAGATAATATAATTACGTAAAAAAAATTCATAGATTGGCAAATGATTTCGTTATTTTTTTAAGAAACTAAATTCAATTCATGATGTATTCAACAAAAAAAATAATTGTCGAAAATGTTAATACGACACTTTCACAGTCAATCTCTCCATTGCACTTTTACATGAAAATTAGTATAGACTCATTTAAAACTAAAAATTATATTTCGTAAATAAACATTTAAGTTAAGAGGAACGGCTGCGCTGCCTGTTTCATACGTAACTTAATTTTAGATTTGAAACCAAAACACCCAACCAAACTGAATATGTTTTTTAATTAACGGTTTAGTAAATATCTAGTACGTACGTTCAAAATTTTAAAGGCAATATAGAAAATAATTTGCGGGTTTATTGTTTTTTTTTTAAATTATTTATTTTGTATATAAATATGATTACGTAAATAAAAATACAAAAACAAAACATTTTAAAAATAACTTTCGTCGAGTCGATATTTTAAATTATGTATAGCAAATTTGTGTTCCAACGTAAATTGGTCGTTTTTAATTTAATCAAATGAAACCCTCAAACTTTGTATGGACACTTGCCCTGATGATGGAACGGTTGTCCCGAAACCGGTAGGCGTGTAAAATAAATGTGGTTAAAACAGAGTTTGAGTGTTTTATTTGATTATAATGCTTAACCACAAAGTCATAACTTCGTACGATATTTTTAAATTTAATTTAAAGTCCACCATAATGCTTATTTTAATATTTTATTATATTTTCAAATAATTGTTAAACGTGCCTCTAAAATCACCAAAATACAATTTCTTTAATGGTTTTTATTTCATAATGCAAAACAAAAATAAATAAATTACCACTAATCGGTACTAGATATTTACTATACTTTTTGATGAAAAAAAATCATTAGCTTTAGTTGAGTATTTTGGCCTCAAATCCAAAATTAAGTTTCGTATGAAACAGGCCGCGCAGCCGTTCCTCTTAAGTTTCATATGAAGCAATCACTTTGTGGGTAGATATAATTGAATTAAAAATGAATGAATATATAAACTAAACGGTTTCGGATCAGCCTCAACTTTCATAAGGGTTGTATAAATACATATTTGTATCTATGGTATGTATTGACTAGTATGACAGTTTGAAAATGGTCTCGAATGCCGAAACAGCTTCCACAATAATAAAAAAAAAACTAAAATACTTGCAGAACTTAATTATGTAATTAAATTTGATTACATTAATTAAAAAAAAATACATAAAATTCTACGAATTAAATACAAAAACAATTAATTTATTTATACAACCCTGACAACGGTTCAGACTTTTTAATATGGAAACCGATTGGTTTACATATTAAAAAAAAGTGGTGTTCAAGTAAATAAAAATATTATTGGTAAGTTTATTATTAATATTGGATCGCTATCCAAATTGGTAAATACTCTCAGTATCACCCTTGCAAAAGACCACAATTCAGAATCATTAAAATGGAATGATCCATATTTGGTGACAAGATCTGAATATACAGGTACTTTCCAAACCTTCATCTTTCTGTTCTCCTTCCTCTCCCAACTTTCTATACCTTTATAACATACCCTAATTGGGGGGGTTGACACTGCCCCACTGGCTAGAGTAGTTGGGAATCCTGTGCAGTATTGACTTTTTTTTCAATCGTAAAATAGCCTTAAACATCACTTTGCATCTTTCTAACTCAATCAATACTATATTTACCTGTAAAGAGTATGAAAGACAAGGGTGCATTTTGGAAACCAGTGAAGGCAGTTTTTAACGTTTTATCTAAGATTCCAGTACGTATTTCATAGAATTTTAAGTATATTTTGAAACCTTAAAATTTTACCTAACTACCCTTGAAGAATTTACACATCATTACTATTAGCGTTAACAGTATTTCTAGCGTTAGGAAACTACAGAGTGTGTATTTTTAGGTGCTGTCAGTTATGTCGATTGCTTTATCAGTCCATATTTTGTAAAATCGAACGAATTTGGAAAGATGAGTAATCATAATAACCAAAATAATCATGAGTAATCCTAATAACCATAATAATCATGAGTAATCATAATAACCATAATAATCATGAGTAATCATAATAACCATAATAATCATGGGTGATCATAATAATCATGGGTGATCATAATAACCATAATAATCATGAGTAATCATAATAACCATAATAATCATGAGTGATAATAATAATCATAATAATCATGAGTACACATGATAACCATAATAATCATGGGTGATCATAATAACCATAATAATCATGGGTGATCATAATAACCATAATAATCATGAGTAATCATAATAACCATAATAATCATGAGTGATAATAATAACCATAATAATCATGAGTAATCATAATAACCATAATAATCATAAGTGATAATAATAATCATAATAATAATGAGTAAACATGATAACCATAATAATCATGGGTGATCATAATAATCATGGGTGATCATAATAACCATAATAATCATGAGTAATCATAATAACCATAATAATCATGAGTGATAATAATAATCATAATAATCATGAGTACACATGATAACCATAATAATCATGGGTGATCATAATAACCATAATAATCATGGGTGATCATAATAACCATAATAATCATGAGTAATCATAATAACCATAATAATCATGAGTGATAATAATAACCATAATAATCATGAGTAATCATAATAACCATAATAATCATAAGTGATAATAATAATCATAATAATAATGAGTAAACATGATAACCATAATAATCATGGGTGATCATAATAATCATGGGTGATCATAATAACCATAATAATCATGAGTGATAATAATAATCATAATAATCATGAGTACACATGATAACCATAATAATCATGGGTGATCATAATAACCATAATAATCATGGGTGATCATAATAACCATAATAATCATGAGTAATCATAATAACCATAATAATCATGAGTGATAATAATAATCATAATAATCATGAGTAAACATGATAACCATAATAATCATGAGTAATCATAATAACTATACTGCTCCAACATCCTACCAACAAACAGTAAATTAAAACGACCTGTTGTTTTTCAATACACAAAGTAACTTTCTCTATCAAAAAAAATCTATTTAGATTTTGTAATCACGTGACTTCCGCTACGTTTCCTGATCTAACTTCATTATAATATTCCAGTTCCTCAAAATACGATTTAATAATTCTCTTCTGGACTCGGAAACTCCCCAAAGCGACGCCATTGTTCCGAATAATTTATGAGAAATAATTCGATTAAAACTTTCCGGAACTTTTCTATTACAGCACTAGGAACTTTTCTAGAACAACATGCGGAATACTAAACTAAACAGTAATTTAATTACGTTCTCTGTAATAGCAAATGCATTTGTATTTTAGGTGGGTAGGAAGCTATTTAAATAGGTGTATAATAATATTAGGAGGGACGTATTGTTCCTCCCCCTTCTGAGGGTTGTCGTGGACGGATATGATAGAAGATGAATCATGACCTGGTATTTTAATTCCAAACTGGAAAGCATTCTCAATAATAGCAAATACTGTAGAAATATAATAATACGCGCAGCTCCTAACATTTACCATACATTGAGATGGCAACATGCCACACCAGCGCCCCCCTGACGGCGGGAGTTGGCGAAATTAGGTTTTCCATACATTTTAATGGATTTTCCGTGGAATATATTCTTAACAAATTATAAAAATCAATACTCGGTGACCTACCTATTAATTGACTCCTTTTTTGGTCATGTATACATATATATTTTTTTATTATTATTATTGTATTAAAATTTATATCCTCGCTCCTCGCACACTGTTCAAAATTTTACAAAGAAAATTAAATATTTATTACAATAGCAATACAGTTCGGAAGCCTATAGCCCGGACCGCTAGAGGCGGAAGTGTAGCATGTTGCCAGTATTTTGACAAAGCTGCGCGTGTAGTCAAATATCATAGACTTTATTATTCTACAGAATTATGGAGATATATTTCACAGAAAATCTATTAAAATGTATGAAAAATAACAACGTGTACAACTCGACTCGCTAGAAGGCACTAGTGTAGGATATTACCATTAAATGTCAAGAGCTTGAGGTATTGTCATTTAAGAGTATTTGGTCATAGTGACAAAAAGTCGAGTAGTTTTCTTGAAGAAATATTCTTATACTAGAAAACCTAAAAAGAGTGTACTATGCAATTGTTCCGTCTATTTTACAATATGGAATTGTTGGCGGGGGGTAACATATGGTAATATTTTAAGTCCACTTAAAATAATTCAAAGATTGATAATAAAGATAATTTAAAAAAAACCATCAACGTTTTCCACTGAAACCCTTTTTTCAATATTCAATGTACTTACAGTAGATAAAATGGATACAAAATATGCAACTATTCAAATTTTTCAAAAACACTATTCAAAAACAAAAAAACTTGAATTAATTTACAATTGAATATATCCGCAAGATATCAGGATAACATTAAAATCCAGCAATTCAACACTAAGCTTACGTAAAACACCTACCTATATGTAAGAATAACTTTTTTTAACAATCTTCCTTTTGATCTTAAAATTATAGAAAATATTCATGAATTCCAAAATATATTAAAAAATTACCTCAAACTACTGTAATAGTATTTTATTTGTTATTATTATTAGATTTTTTTTTCACAAACCTTGCGTTTCTGTTCATTTCTTTTCTTTTCTTTAATTCTATTACTATTTATAATTTACTATATTTACAAGACTAATTCATATTTTCCTGCTATTATACAACAATGTTTTTTGTTACGATTTAATTATTCATGCGAAAATTCCTCACCGAATGCAAGAACCTTATGGTGAGAAACGGCTATATTATGTTTTTATTGCACTATATGAATCATGTTTTATTTATGTACTGTAAAAAAAATTATCATATTAAATTTTTTGAAATAAAAAAAACAAACAAAGTTAATTTTGTTCGGAAGTTTTATTTACTATGTACATTTGTTATTTTTGATTTATTAATTCGCTACCGGTTTCGACACAAACGTACTATTCACTAGCGTTCTTAAAACTAACTTAAATTAAATTAAACATAAAACTTCCAAACAAAATGTCTAGAAATTACTATATAGTGAATGCCGAAAAAAAACAAGAAAAAATAAAGTTAAACTAAAAATTGACTTGAAATATGCATAAATGAAGCGGTTATTTGGATATTCTATGTTGCAGGTAATCCCAACAAACGTCGTCAATTTATTCTTAGAAAAAAGCTTATAGATTCTTAGAAAAAACTTTTCAAGTTTTCCTGTTGCCCACCCCGATTAGAAACTCTGTGTACGACACTGGGTGGGAAAGAGGTATGGGGTGGTTTTTCAAAATCACGTGTAGACAGTCACTCTCCTCTTGTTTTGAAGGTTAAGTGTGTAAAATTTCATCAAACTCGGAATAAAACTTTATATTTATATACAAAACAAATAAACACCGCCCGCTCGGGACATTCTTCTAGTATTATAACAGATCGATGGATATGGATAGATGGATAATACATTCAAGTAATATTGACTTACGGTTGGAACAGTGAAGCAATGAAAGAGATCTGGGCTAACTGAATAATGGAAGCCGAATGAATACTATCTCGTGATTTTAGATGTCGCTAGTTATTGAGTGATTATATAGATGACCGTAGGTTATTGAGTGAATATATAGATGACCGTAGGTTATTGAGTGAATATATAGATGACCGTAGGTTATTGAGTGAATATATAGATGATCGTAGGTTACTGAGTGAGTATATAGATGACCGTAGGTTATTGAGTGAATATATAGATGATCGTAAGTTATTGAGTGAATATATGATGACCGTAGGTTATTGAGTGAATATATAGATGACCGTAGGTTATTGAGTGAATATATAGATGACCGTAGGTTATTGAGTGAATATTTCTATGGCCAGTTTGGTTGCTACAGCGTTCTCCGCGTCAACGACACAAATATTTCTAGGGGCCTGCGATGCCATACCTCTTCGTTTAAACTACATTCCAGAGTGGTAGATACTGTCAGTATCGCCCTTGTGAAAGACCACCATTCTGAATCGAAACGTTACTTGAAATGGCTTTAATCATATTTGGTTACCAGATCTGAATAGCCATGTAATTCCTGACCTTCCTCTTCTCCATCACCTTCCCCTCCCCACTACCTTCAGCCTCAGAACATTCCCCAATTGGGGATGCAATAGTTTCACTGGCTCCAGACGGTTGGGAACAGTTGGGACTCGGTATTCAAAAAAAAAAACTGGATCTCCTTATTATTTTTTTAATGTGAATACAGCAGAAGAGTCCCAACTGCTCCCCACTCTCCGGACCCACCGGAACTATGACATCCCTGATTGGGGTATGTTGTGAGTCACGGTAAGAGGAAGGAGCCGTGAAAGAGGAAGGTGGAGAAGTAGATAATATAGCTGCGAACGCATAATACATTGCTTCTCGCATATTAAACATAGAAGTAAGCAGTGGCGGCTCGTGACTGTTGAGTAATCTAGAGTGCTAAGATTGAAAAATACAACGTTATTGATGTTGTTGAAGCCGAAAATGATTTTTTTTTTTAAATTTCAATTTTTTTAGCTCACTCAAAAGTCACGACCCGCCACTGGCTGTAAGTAGCTGTAAGCCGTTTGTGGGATGGCGGAGAAAACGGAAATCATGTCTTGGATAGAATTCTTCCTGAAATAAAAGTAAATATGTAGGAGTGGTTCTTTTACGGGTGGTTTAATTTCAGTTTATTCATTCCGCATTTGGGGCATAACCCAAATTATGGCTCTTTAGACGAGTTATTCCATTCCCGTAAATATTAATTAACTTAATCATTTAATTACGGAATATCTTTGAAGTTTCATCCCACTTTCTTCAAATTGGTCCCTCTTCTCTTAACCAAATTATTAATTTTGGGCATTGAACCACGAAATTCCTTTACTGATTTTTTAAACGATTAATTTTAATTTTTGTATTTTGTTTTTACTTTGTGCTTTGGCATTCCTTTTGTGGGTTACAAAACATTCCGTGAATAAATTATATAAAATAATACATCGTTGACTCAAATACAGCTATTTGTAAATACCTTACAAATTTACAAATATGTCTTTTTCATTCCGATATTAGATAATAATAAAATATTCATTTATTATTAATAAGCAAAAAATAAGTAACCTTCGTTAAAAATGGAGAATAAAGAATAAAAAAACAAATAAAAAAAAACTGAAATCTTCACCAAATATTTGAACGAGAAACCATCCGAAGGTTTCATTGTGTAAATACCGTCCCTACGAGTCCCAACTGCTCCCTGCTAACCGGATCCAGCGAGACTATGACATCTCCAATCGAGATATGTTGTAAAAAAAGACGGTCAAAGCCATTTCAAGCAACGTTTCGAATTTCAATGGTAATCTCTAACCAGCTCGATACTGGCAGTATTTACCACCCTGGAACGTGCCGCAAGTATATTGTATATTATTTTACATGAATTAAATGTGAAAATAAAACAATTTAATTCATATTACATTTTCTTGCATCCGCCGTGATTCAGACCTTTGGATTCGTGGTCTAGGCTCGACCATGAAGGCCGTGTAGTACCAAAGACTGAAGAAAGAAAGCCAGATGATGATACAACGAAAACCATGAGCAAGTTGGTGCCCCAGCGGAAGCGACCTAAAGGCAGCTCAAGAGGATATTCGTAAAAAGCATTTACTTTTTATTTGCCATAATTATAATATAAACGCATGAGTTTGTTTTGAACCACTTCAATTTATTATAATAAAAAGATTGGGATCATAAATAAAGCCACGCGGGCATTTACAAACTATGTTGCAATGACTTTCCTTCGTTCTACTGTTATGGTTTGCACATACTCATTTGCATTCGTCAAAACCCCACAGTCAAAAATTCACTGCCACAGACCACATATACATGGAGAAACTCTTTCCAATTATTGTAAACCAATACTTATACTACCACATTGCATATAATCACACCAAGGAGGCACGTAAATCTGACACAACGGAGCCTCTGTGCATAAAAGAAATCACACAATACAAAGGATATCACTGTCTCCTGCCCGAGTCAAGGAGCTGTCGTCTCCCGGCTCCTCCCGAAGACAGCCCTTCTCCGTTTTGTAAGAAAGCATATCCGCTACCTACTCTTCGATTCAAGTAAAGATATAGATTTAACGAGCCAATAGCTTCCAGTTAGATATGTCTATTCAATAAGATCACTCCGGTAAATAACTATATTCATGATAAACTCGGTTTTAACGGTAATGTACATTGTCATTTTCTGAAACATCTCTAATATGTCCTTACGTTCTGGGAATTGTCCCCCTATTCATGTGAATTAAGAAAATATAGTCTAAATAACCATAATATATCTTTTATTACATCCAACATCACACAGCACCTCAGAAGCGCCGGATCCATACCCTGGGAAGTCTTATGCTCCCCCCTTGACAAGATAGCTACCCACAAAGTGCCACACGACCCAGTCAAAAGTCCCAGTCATGGATTGACTTAGTTCCCCTTACTCTAGAGAGACTGGAGGCGTGTGGCATATCATTAAAGAGCGTATTATAAGGGCTGTTTAGCTATGGTATATAACGCTACACAGCTAAGACATCCCGTGATATAAATGTCAGAATCATGGAAGACTGAAGATATATAAATAACGAGAATTGTTCAGAATTTGTCAATCATCTCACTTCAACCGATCATATTTTTAATAAAGATACACCAGTTCAAATTCTTCACCATGATAATAAAGGCAAAAATTCAGATAATTTAGGAGCACTGAAAATTAGAAAATCCCTAAATATGAATTCTAGTATTTTGAATAACCCAGAAAATTTATCGTATAGAGTCCTCTTCTAGATATGTTTCCAATTAATCGCTTTGTTCCTCTAGAAAATTCCATAATTACCGCTTCCCCTTTGGTCGGCTCCCGCTCCAACAATTAAATTGTCATATATTGCAGTAATTATTTTTTATCTTAGTTTAGTCTTAATATGGTCCCGAGGAAATTAAATTGAAGTGGTCCAAAACAAATTAATGCATTTATATTAGTGCGTGAAAGAAGGTTGGAACAGGATTGGAAGACCATGAAATTGGGGGTATGGACTGGGACCGGTGAAGACTGAAGAGCATCTGTGAAGAAAGAAAAAATCACGACTTTTTATTTTAAAAAATTCTTTTAATTCCACACAAGACCCCCATCTGCTACCAACTATTTGAAACCAGTGAGACTATGGCACCCCCATTTAAGGTATATTTTGATGCTGAAGGGATTGGTGATGGGAAGGAGATGGGGGTGAGAAAGGGTAGGAAGCATCCTGCTAATCAAATCTTCCCGCCAAACACGGCTAAAGCCATTTCTTGCAAGGTTTCTGTTCTGAATGGTTGTTGACTACGCCAAGAGTCCTCGATCTGGCCTAGTATTAAATCTTGGACACTATGAATAGATTAAATAAAATCGATAATAGTTGACGCGGAATTGAACTCGATTTTCTTTTCGGTGTCTTTTCAGTGTCATGTTTCATTTTGCAAGATGTTTATATTATAATTTCTTCAAATTATTGATAACTTTGTGGCATCATTATTAATTATATAATTGAAAATACACTTTGTATATACCACTTTACTTAAAATATATAAATATTTCTACATGTTTCGATAGCGATGCTATCATCTTCAGAAATAAATGAATACTATTAATAATATTATTGTAATATAATATTCATTTATTCCTGAAGATGATAGCATTGCTATCGAAACATGTAGAAATATTTATATATTTTAAGTAAAGTGGTATATACAAAGTGTATTTTCAATTATATGTTTATATTATCTTCAATGATTTAAAAATGAAAACATTTAACATCAAATATCAAGATGTCAACATGTCAAGGATGTCACGACCTTCTACGATCAACTCTTACATTATGTGTCTCAAACGTGACGTAAATTAATAATTAAATCCCATCAAAACTCTTGCATTGCATCCCCTGTAATTTCAATTAAGCTCATCGTACGGTAGTTATTTAGATCGCTGCCTAAGGTCATCAAGTACAACCTTCGCACTCTACCGTCTAACCGTGTAACCGCCTCACCGCCTAACACCGCCCCCCACCCCCACCCCTGGGGTCACGGACGCCGAGCTTAATGGGGTAGGAATACAGCCTTTTTTGAAGTAGACTAGACTCACTTTAAGGGTTGTGTTCAAATTTAAATAGGTCAGAAATTAATTGCATGGATATTGTTCATTAACAGTGTAATTAGGTAATTACATTATTAAAGGAAATCAATAAATGCCGCTACTGGCTTTAAAATCTCTATTTTATTAGTCATTTAGGTCTGCCGTAACATTTTTTTTTTTCAAATTAAAAAAAAATTAAACACGTCACCACTGAACAAACTGTCACATGTCGCAATGGATCTTTTAATACATGTTCTTATCATATGTACTTTGCTGCTGGAATCAGACCGAGCGCGTACCACGTGATCCGTTGGAACTGCCGTGTAATAATAATACCAACCGCAGTTATATATTAATAATAGCGGCTATCGTGTTTTAATCAAATAAAAATACTTTCTATTGAAAGGTGTGCGTAAATCTACGAATTATAATAGATCACATTTTATTACAAATCTACCTACTAGGCATTTAATGTGATAATTATTGGGTGCGAATTGTATTTTTTATACAAAGAGACGAATCGATAACACAACATTTGAATGTTGAATGCCTCGTTCAACGAACCTACTCTGAAAATAATACGAACGTTATAAACCACTTTTAAAAATTCGAATTGATTCAGATCAAGTCTACTATATACCTTCACGTGATGCGTCAGCTTGGATGCTATTTACACAGGGAATGAAGCCAGCAGATAAAGAGCCTGAGGGCTGTACCAAACACTGTCTACACTTGGTATAACTGGCGTATTTTATTTAGCCGGCCTAAACTGGTGCAGCAGCCTTAACTGGATACCACCCAAAGTGGTGTATCTACTGTAGCTGGTAGTATAAGTCACAGGCATAAACACCTTCACTTAATAATAAAAAAACAAAAGCAAAGGAATTTGCGACTCTCGACTTGAACGACTAACATCTCTCCACCTTACTTCCTTACTCGTGTATCTTTGTTTTAAGTCATATAAATAATAAACTGCCTTCTGAATTAGGGGTAAGTTTTATACTACGCATTCCTCAGACGCCATAATATAAGGTCTACGGTATAAATCCCTAAACCGGTTTAACTGAGTTCCAGGTTCTTGTCTCGTGTACATAAAGTAGTGTATCTGGTATTGCCGGTGTAGCTGAGTTCTAGCCGCATGTAGCTAAAGTGGTGTATCTGTTGTGGCCAGTGTAACTGGATTCCATCCTCGTATAATTAAAGTAGTGCATCTGATACCTAAAGTAGTGTATCTGATATAGCCGGTGTAACTGAGTTTCATCTTCGTGTACCTAAAGTAGTGTATCCGATGTAGCCAGGGGTTTCATCTTCGTGTATCTAAAATAGTGTATTTAATGTAGCCGGTGTAACTAAGTTTCATCCTCGTGTATCTAAAGTAGTGTATCTAATGTAGATGGTGTATGGTAACAATGTTTTATGTTCGTGTACCTAAAGTGGTGTATCTAATGTAGCCGGTGTAACTGAGTTTCATCTTCGTGTGCCTAAAGTAGTGTATCCGATGTAGCCAGTGTAACTGGGTTTCATCTTCGTGTATCCAAAATAGAGTATCTAATGTAGCCAGTGAAACTATATTTCATCTTCGTGTACCTAAAGTGGTGTATCTAATGTAGCCGGTGTAACTGAGTTTCATCTTTGTGTACCTAAAGTGGTGTATCTAATGTAGCCGGTGTAACTGAGTTTCATCTTCGTGTACCTAAAGTGGTGTATCTAATGTAACCGATGTAACTGAGTTTCATCTTCGTGTACCTAAAGTAGTGTATCCGATGTAGCCAGTTTAACTGGGTTTCATCTTCGTGTATCCAAAATAGTGTATCTAATGTACCCAGTGTAACTATGTTTTATCTTCGTGTATCTAATGTAGCCGGTGTAATAGGGTTCAATCATCGAATATGTTACAACTGCTGTAGCCAGTATAACTGATTTTCAGCCCTTTGTACCTAAAGTGGTGTATCTAATATAGCTGGCGTACCACCCCAGCATACCTATATGAAGTATTGTATCTTGCATACCCGGTGTAACTGAGATCCACCCCAGTGTACCTAAAGTAGCGTAAATTGTTTACCCGGTGTAACTGGTTTCCAGCCTCTTGTGCCTAAAACCGTAAAAGGAAAGGTGGGACGGAACCCGATTGGAATTTAGAACTGTCATCTCCATGGGTCACCGAACACACCTTTTCCTAAATTTGTCAACGTTTTACCGGTAAATTAATTAAAGGCTATATTCTAAGTGAACGGAAACGTTTTGGTTTTTAATGAATTCATATCTTGATTACCGGGTAATTAAATTTTAACGTTAAATGAATACACACTTTGAAATTATGTTTTCATTTAATTAAAACATAAAATATTGTTAAAATAACACCTTTTTATGATAAGTTAATTATTATATTCTTGAGGTTCGGATGAAAGATTTCCGGAAAATTCCTCTATCACGGGTAGCAGAACTGTTGAACATTATTTTAACAGACTTTTTTCGTAATAATTAGTACATTGCAAATAGCTACCCTTGTAAGATGCCAGAAAAGAATGGTAGTAACAATTTGTTTGGTGTCTTTACACAAATTGGCACTTTACCCCGATGGCCTCCATGGTCGAGGGGTAAGGCTCTCGACTACGAATCCGAAGGTCGCGGGGTCAAATCCCGGCGTGCGCAACTAAATTTTATTTAAGTAATTTGTGCTGTTTCACAATTAATTGATTTAAAAATAATATGTACCATATTTGCACACGTTCCAGAGTGGAAGATACTTTCAGTATCGCCCTGGTGAAAGACCACCATTCAGAATTGAAACGTTGCTTGAAATGACTTTTAACCGTGTTTGGTAACCAGATCTGAATAGCCAGGTATTTCTCCACCTTCCTCTCCTCCTTCTCCATCCCCTCGCCAATCCCTATTGCGGATGCGATAATCTCACTGGCTCTAGACAGTTGGGAGCAATTGGGACTCTTGTGCGGTATTCGCATAAAAAAAAATTAAAAATGTATGCAGTTTTCTTTCACATTTGCATTCACAAAGCTAGACGCTAAAAAGCTCATGAAGACGAAATACTCGTATCGTAGATATTTCCACAACTTCATTATTGAAATACTTTGTTTCCAGTATTAACAAGCCATCCATTGATATGCTTGGTGTGGTTCTTAAATGACCAGATCAAGTACAAGGCTCCATTGAAGTCCGAGTAAATTTAGCCTCACGTAAGGTGGGCGTACCATACAGGGCCCGCAGATACTTTAATAGTACACAACTGCTGACTCTGTATAAATCGCAAGTGCACGCCACTGTATTATTTGGCAGCCACCTCTGGTCGGGAGCCCCAAAATATCTGATAAAAACACTTTACTTTGTGCAGAAACGGACTGTCCCGTTTGATAGATTCCCATATCTTAACAAACGGATTGCAATATTTGGAGCACAGATGTCAGGTGGGAATGCTGTTCTTAATCTACCAGTATTTCAATGGAAGATGCTTTTAGGAACTAGCGTCATTAACCCCTTCGGTACCGGTGCACAGCCGAGAAACTAAATGCGCGCCCAAAATTTGTCACATGACAAAGACTCGCTCCTCCTACTCGTTATTAAATTCAACAGCTCGGCTGTGAAATAATCGCCCAGGCTCTGTGTTTTCTTTTTTCCTACAAAACGAGTATTTTAAAGACCCAGGTTCACTCCTTCCTATCCTCCAAATGACCCCCCACATAGCATCCCCAAAGACGATTATTATTTCGCCGTGAGGGAAATAATTTCCCTCACGGCCTCCTGTGTGGAGTACCTATGGAACAAAAACAAACAAAAAAGTCTATATTTTCGTATGAAGCGCTAACTTGGTGATGTGACATTATAATTTAAAAAATAAAACAATAACTTTGTTTTGCATCACTTTTATTTATACTTTAGCCGACCGGGTTTCACTACTACCGTAGCTTCTTCAGGGCAGTATACAACTAAACTATGAACTAAGATGCACATGTGTTATAGATTGATACAAACAGGCGAGTGAATGGCCAAGGGTGGGAGATCAGCAGGTACCTGCTGACCTGGAAGGGTGTGTACTTTGTTTATTGGGAATAATTTAAGGATTGGACTTTTATTTAAATTTATTTGATTATTTATGAGTCTACTATTAGTGTTTTTGGCTTTCCTTATTTCTAATGCCTCTAAGTTATCCAGTCCTCTAAGTTATCCAGTCCAATGCCGGTTCCATTTTTATGTAGTAAACTAGTGCCTGTATTTTTATTGAATGTGTGGTCTGTTTCTAAGAGATGGTTAGCAAGTTCGGAGAACCCATTATTATTTAGGCATCTTAAGTATTCTTTTACCCCGATATTAACATTACGCGACGTTTTGCCTACATAGAACGCCGGGCAATCATTACATTGAAGTGAATAAATGCCCGAGTGGCCTAAGCTGTCTTCTTTATCTTTATCATTAATTAAAAATTTACCTAAACTATTGTCTGTGTAAAATGCTGGTTTAATCTCTGACGGATGGTCTTTAATGCTTTGTTGAGAAAAGTTATTGATATATAAGATTCTACGCTATTGGTACGGTTGATTATTATTATTTATTATAATCGCATACATTTATTTGTTTTGAACCACTTCTATAAAAAAATAATAATCTTGAGCGGTTTCAGAAGTACGTCAACGTTTAGTCAGGGGTATATTAAATCAGGAATATACATATACATATATTTATTTTTTTAATTAGTATAACATTTTATATGGAAGATATAAATATTTTAAAAATATATATAGCAGAATATATTGTTGAGTGTGTCCGGTGTTGAGGCAAACTGAGTTTTGGATGGAGGGTTTTCAGCAACTTCTGTACTTCCACTTCAAGGGGTGGGTAGGGTATTTTCAGTAACTTCTATGGCAGTTATTTTTTCCGATAATTCCTCAAGTCAAGCTTTGCTAGATATGTTGTATAACTTTACAGCTAAAAATTCAGAGCTTCTTAGTCCAAATGTGGTAATATTACACTCGGGTAAATTTGGCTTGCTCTGGTATTATGATTAGGTGAGGTTTATATGATTATAGCTTTTTTGATATGATGAACAAGAATATTTTTGGAAAAGATTTTTTGTATACTTGGAACGTCAAACTGTTTAAAGATTTCCGTAGATGACGTCCTTACGGGGACTTTTAATTTATATTTAGCTGTTTTATGTGATTTGATGACGCTAATCCCTGTCCTAATATTCCATATTTCCAACTTAGAAGAGAAGTTTTCATAAAAATACATGTAATAAGATTTTTTTGAAAAATATTGTAGGTAGTTTAATCATACATAAAAAAAACTTATAACTAGACACCTGAATTTTTTTATTTTATTTTATGGAAAGGTTATTTTATTTTTATGAAATTCGCGTTATTTTTTTGAGATAGTCACGTTCTTTAGAAAGTCTGGTTATTTTTCAGAAAAAAAAACATAGTATAATAATACAAGTGGTGTTATGTTCCCTTTTTGATGTTTTTCAACAAAAACCGTGCACACTTTTTTTTTGATTTTTTTTTAAATTTTATGTCGCCGTTTTTATACTATTTTGCATAATTTTGTTTTGTAATTTTTTTTATCGAAAAAAGAATGACAGTTCATTGCATTTTCGATACGAAGTTAGCTACGTTCCTTTTTGTGATTATTCAAGCTTGTCATAACCATAGACAATTAAATGTTTAGAATGTATACAGGGTTATATCCTTCTTTTTAAATACCAGAAAATCACTTGAAAAATACTAAAATTGGCGGTTATATTTACTTTAATAATGGCAATTTCGCGTTATTCGCGTGAAAATAGCGAATTTCGCTTTTTTCGCGTTTTCGCAAGGACAACATTTTCAGATCTACTTGTTATTTACGACTTTCGACTTGAACGGGTTACATCTCCTCACCTTGTTTGATTGCTCGTGTATCGTTTATCCAACATCCTAATCTCAATTGTTAAATGTAACATACACCACCTTCTGAATTAGGGTAAGTATTTCGTTTAAATTAAAACACTGCGTAGGTTAAATATTAGGTTAGGTTAGGTAAGTTAAGGTATTTACTCACCTCAGTCCGCAGGCCAGAAACAGGGCGACAAGCAGAGGCACCAGGGTGGCGAAGCAGGCCAGGAATAGAGTTTGCAAATCGGTGAAACCTGCAAACAGGGAGAAAACTACAAGGGATTAGTCGCCCACTTACGCGCTTGCCCTAAATTTAATTGAGAAAAAACTCTTTTCTTAGGCGCTCGAGTAGCATGTTCCTTTATAGCATTTGATAAAAGTTGGGCCATTATGTTTAACGGATACCGGCAAGCAGAATATTAAATATTCCCTATTAAAGCTTCCATGACCCGTTCGTTTCCATCATATTAATATAGCTATTTCGCCTGTTTTATATTCATGGAGCGGGTCCTTTAATAGGCCTCGGCCACAAATTTAGGTTAGCCGTGTTATTCATCTTTATTACGTATCTCTTTATCTGTCTCAGTCGAAGGGGTTAAGTCCGTTTATATCGTATCAGTTAGCTATTTTGGAACGTATTTTGATAATGGGCATCCATTAAAACTGCGAAATAAATTTTAAAAATAAATTTTGAAATAAATTTTTATCATCATTTTAATTTTGAGCAGAAGATGTAAAAAAATGTTTAAAAAACGATAAGACACCTTATTACCAGCAAAATTGATTTTTTTTTTCAAATCTACATAGCTCACGTGTCTAATAAACTATGTAAGAAAAATAAAAACATTTTTTTATTGGAATAACTTACTAAAGCTTATACATCTCATTGCAATGTTTTTTTTAATCATTGAAGATAATATTAACAAATCTCAGATGAAATATAAAAAACAAAAGAAACCGGATATAAAACGGTCGCACCTGCGACTCAAACCCAGCCTTTCAGTCTATCCGGGACCAGCGATCTAACCAATTTGAGAAAATGCCACCTAGGTGGCATTGTATTCCATTTGAGATTTATTAATATTATTATATATACGTACATATATATATAATAATTCTAGACTTTTAGTAAAGTCAACAGATGTCCCATGTGAACAACAATCCGATCAGTACCTACATCCGAGACACTATCTAAATTGCAAATATATTCAGGTAGAACTTTGCAATCATACGGAAAGATAGTGGCAAAAAAAATGCGGGAATTAATTGATAATATCGGTAATTCTTAAATTGAAACATGATATCAATAAAAATTCCGAAAAATAATTAGGCCTCATTTGCTCAGTGGTAGTGTTCTCCCGGAAAGACAAAGGTCCTGGGTTCGATTCCCAGATGCGACCGATACCTTTTTTTTTTATATTTTCGGTGTTTGTTTCTGTTTATTTTAGATTTGTTAATATTATCTTCAATGATCAAACGCATATTTTTTTTTAATTGACATTATTTTCCCATGCCGAATTTCGAACCAGCTTCCTCAGAGTCCGCAACTTACCGATGACTATAGAGTTAATGTTTTTTTTTTTTTTTTTTAATGGTAACAGTACACAAGAGTCCCAACTGTCCGGAGCCAGTGGGACCATAAACAATCCAAAAATTGGGTATGTTGTGAGGCTGAAGGGAATATGAAAGAGAAGATCATGGGGAAGAGGGAGTTTGGGAAGTATCTGGCTATTCAGATTTAGTCAGTAAACACCAACTTCATTTCTTTGCTTGTAAACATTATCACAAAATGCCAAATAAATACAACTTAAACAAAAAAAGTAAAAAAAAAAAAAACATAAATACAATTTCTTCTTCAATGGACCTAAAATTACGTAGTGGTGTCATTTTTTTATCAAATTAAAAAATATGTATTTTGTGTAAACCACTATTTAATATATAAATACCATCATGTTTTGGAAACGAAGCTTCTCTTCTGTTGATATCTATATATTAAGTAATGGTCTACAGAATTTTTTTTTTTTATTAATTTCATTAAATACAATTTATTTATAAAATTAGTAAGACATATTTTGTGTACACCACTGTTTAATATGTAAATATCAACATGTTTCGGAAGCGAAGGTTCCCTCATCGTGATACACGGTATGCTTGTGATGAATAATGACACCACAGAGTAATTTTACATTTATTGAAGAAACAATTTATTTGACTTAGTACGCAGAGAAATTTCATTTATGAAGTGGGTAGAATCTAAATATAAATAAAATATTAAATTTATCATATTCAAAATTCCGGCAACGCCAGTACACTGTTCTAGTACTTTATAAAATATATTTTCACCAGCACAATATAAAATATTCAAAATAATGTATAACACTTCTAATATTAAGAGGAACGGCCGCGCGGCATGTTTCATAATAAACTTAATTTTGAATTTGAGGCCAAAATACTCACCTAAACCTAATCTTTTTTTTAACAAAAAATATAGTAAATATATGTTATGGATTAGAAGTAATTTATTTATTTTTGTTTTGCGTTATGAAATATAGATCATTAAAGGAATTGATTATTATCGATTTTAGAGGCACCTTTGACAATTATTTGGAGGCTAACGGTGATGTAAAAATAAAATTTTACCCCGTCTACTTTGAAAACGTAATAAAATATATATTGTAACCTCTCCTGCTATTATTCGACTTTATCTCAGTATTCGTGGGTGAATCTGATGAATGAAGTGCGGGAAGATTTGGATATAAAACATGATACTGGAAATAAAACCCTATTCACATTTAAACATAGTATTTATTGGCTCTAAAAAACCCCGACAACATTTTAGAGAAAAGATAAAGGTAGAGAGGAGTATTAATTCTAAATTAAATGGTTTAAATGATAAATGATGGCTCTTATGGATAGATCCTTCTCCTCAGCATCAGGCAAGGCCGCTCAGGTCCTGATAGACAGGATAGGTCCTGTTTGGTCGTCGATATGGCTACCGACTCTCGTGTCCATTCATCCTCAGCAGGGATTTTCTCCAACGCCCAGGCACGCGCAGTTGGGGTTGATAACCTTACAATTTGGCCATCAGTAAACTAAAAACATACCCACTTCGAGTAGATTGGGTAGATGCACCTCGGCGCCAAACAGAAAAGAAAAAACTAACACATAATCACTCCCTTCAATCACGTCGAGCTCCACCGCCCGTGTCAGGTTATGTCTGACGCCATCTAGTCTTAGTCTCCTCCGTCGGAAGTCTCCCATAGACACTCTCTCAAATCCCTTCCGCAGACAATAGAAGTGATGCCCTTCTAAGCGGGGTCAGTATTTACGTTACAATATACATTTATATATATATATATATATATATATAAAAAATATATATATATATATTTATTTTTTTTAAATAACCATTATGGTGGACTTTGAATTAACCTCATCGACCCGAAAAGAGTTTTTTTAATGTTTTATTTTTACATTTTTCATTTACGTAACATATCTACATGGCAAATATCATAATTTAAAAAAAAATACGATAAACCCGCAAATAATTTACTAAGTGTCTTCTAAAATTACGATTTTTTTTTTCATGGTTTATACTTCATAATTTAAAACAAACATAAGTAAAATACTTCTCATACATATTAGATATTTACTGAACCTTTAATTAAAAAAAAAAAAAAAAGATCATTCAGTTTGGATGGGTATTTTGGCCGCAAATCCAAAAATAAATTTTGTGTGAAACAGGCAGTGCAGCCGTTCCTCTTAAGATGTGTTGCTGAAAATAGAATTCATGGAAAATAAAAATTTAAGTAATTCAGGCGATTGAGGTGGTCTCCTACAACGAACTTTCGTGTTTTTTTATAATTGAATCATACCAAGTAGAGTATTCTGGGGACAAACCTTTCTGTATTTTCGGATAAAACCAAAAAAAAAATTTATGTGAGTACCGCACAAGAGTTCCAACTGCTCCCAACCGTCTGGATCCAGTGAGACTAATGGCATCCCCAATTGGGGTATGTTGTGAGACTGAAGGTAGTGATGGGAAAGAGGAAGGTGGGGGAAATACCTGTCTAGTCAGATCTAGTCACCAAACACGGCTAAAGCCATTTCAAGCAACGTTTCGATTTTGAATTGTGGTCTTTCACCAGGGCGATACTGAGATTATCTTCCACCCTGGAACGTGACGCCAATATGCAATATATTATTATTTGTGAAAAAAACACAAATTAATCAAATACAATTTAACTTGCGCTCGCCGGGATTTGAACCGGCGACCCGCGGATTCATAGGATCGTAACCATTCAACCTTGGAGACTGTCAATGTTCTGAAGATATGAGCCTTCAAAATGTTGATATTTTAGAAAACCTCGTCGGACGGCCAATACACGCGTGACTTTAGGGCACATTAAATGACTAGCGCGGCAGTATGCGGTACAGCCATTCGATTTATGAATTGTACTGAATTGTGTCTCATGACGTCACAGGTATTTTCAGCTGTGGTTTTACACAAGTTCACTTTGAAAGCTCATAACGTCATTTTTTGGGATATCGAAAACCAACTATTTCAATGCAATGCATTTTCACCAAAATAAAAAAATAAAATAAAATACAAAGTTTCATTGTTTTCACAATAACCACTGAACAAAAAATTTTACAGAAGTGTGATCGTAAACAATTTGAAAATAATCAGATTTCGCTAATTTACACAAGATCTTTCGAATCCCAGGCCACAGGAAAACAAATTAAATTGATTACCTATTTTTGGTATCTACAAATGTTTTTTCAATTTCACCAATGGTAAGGAAAAAATTAGCTTACTTCAAGTACACGTATACGTTCAAAACAAGCTCAAGCTTCTACCGATTTATATCTTCAGTGGTAACAACGAATTTGTCATATAAATAAGTTGTTGCTCCTTTCGTAAAACTTTATTAGGAATTCCAGAAAATCACAAATTCAAACATAATAAAATTAACTACATTCGTAAAAAGCATTTAGTTTGCGGCTTGTCATAATTACATTATAAACGTATAAATTTGTTTTGAACAACTTTAAATTAATATAATAATCTTGGACGGTTTCGGAAGTACCCTTACCTCGTCAGGAATATATTGAAACTAAACTACGATATAAAATAATGATAGATATTCATGAATATTTAGGTTTTGGCGTGGGAGCCGACCAAAGGGGAAGTGGTAATTAGGGGTATTTTCAGAAAACAATGCGACCCACTGGAAAAATATCTAAAAGAGGAGTACACAAATAATTTACTTGATTATTCAATATATTAGAATTATTATTTAGGGATTTTCTAATTACCAATGCTTCTAAATTATGTATTTTTTGTCTTTATTATTACGGTGAGGAATTTGAACTCCTGTGTCTTTCAACTGTGATAATGTTTTTCCCTATCTTTCCGTGAAAGAAATCCTACCGGCTGCACTAACTGTCCTCTTAGACTTCAATGATTCGTAAGTAAATGACGATACGAGATGTAGATATTTACAGTGTTTAAGTAATAAAGTTTACGCGAGACAACCTTTCGCTCGTATATGTTATCTCTGATAGATCTCTTTCATAGTCGGATGTTCCTTTCATACTTGTACCGGACGTAGTTAATTTATATGTTAATTTTAGGCAAATTTAGTATTAAGATGTTTAATTTTAAATAAACCGTAAAGGTCACGTGGCGTCACACTAGGCGCGATGAAGCGACATTTCCTGGCGTAGAGATAAAGAAGAAGATAACGAGCACTTCTCCTCTTCGTTTCTACGCCACTGAGTGACGTTTTCTTGTGCCTAACCCCGACGAGTCGCTTGTGACCATTAAAGGGACATTTCCCCGACCCCCAATCCTACCGCTTGCCCGGCGACGGTCTCGGCCCTTGGCTCGAGCCCTGATTGGCTGAACCGTTCAGCGGCCTAGCGAACTGGCTCGATTCATTCTAAAAATACTAAATGTATATCGTTTTCGACGATTTTCGCGGATGTAGTAAACAGATCTTAATAAATGAAGTTTGCAGACCTGTTTACGAGTATCCGCGAAATTGAATAGAATTAAGTTCTATACCCTGTTAATTTTAATTATGTCAAAAACCGGCGGCAAAGTTCCAGTGCCCAACTTTGCGCGCTATTATTTTTTGTGAAAATAATTACTATGCCTTTAATAAAAATCTGGTGAAGAGCAGGAGAGGCTTAATCGAATCATGGAGTCGAGATCCAAAACCTGATTTTTGAATTTAGTCGACTCTAGATTGTCTCTGTCCTCCGCAGGTCACGAAATAACTCGGGGGACAAACGGTTTGCTAGACCGGCAGTCGGTTACACGGTATAGCAACCGAGTACGAGAGAAAATCGCTAAAATCAAAAATCAGAGCTCACGACTGGACCGACCCTTCCGCCTTCGCCTGCCTCTTCACTGGACCCTTCTGAACGACTTGGACTTCATCTCTTCACCCCCTGGCCCTCTCTTACTTTAATGCAAAATCGAGGGTGCTTTTCTCAAGGCGCTTTCCCCCTCTCCTATCCCTCCTTTCTCCGAGGCGTGAGGTAGCCAGCCACGCAACATCTTCGAAACGTGCGGCAGGTGTTTACAGAACCTGTCCCGTACAATACTCTTGGACATACGTTCACCACATCCCTCCACACTTAAACTCAAGATAATAACACAAACATGGATTATGCTTGTAATATTTCATTTCATAAATATTCTTCACCGTAATAATAAAGGCAGAAAAATGGATAATTTAGAAGAATTGGAAATTAGAAAATCCCTAAATGATAATTACAGTATTTTGTATAACCAAGTAAATTAATTGTATGGCCTCTTTTAGATACTTTTCCAATGAATCGCTTTGTTCTTCTGAAAAAAACCTGCAATTACCATATCCCCTTTAGTCGGCTCCCACACCAATCCCTAAATATTCAAGTATATCTATCATTATTTTATACAGTAGTTTAGTTTCAATATATTCCTGACGAGGGAAAGGTACTTCCGAAACCGGTCGAGATTATTATATTAAATTAAAGTGGTTCAAAACAAATTCATATGTTTATATGGTAATCAAATTAAGTTCATCATTTTAATTGTGGTTTGTTTTTTGATGATGTTTGTATTTTGGGTAAAATAGATTAGTTATTTGACAATACAGAAGATATCAATTAACAAAACTAGCGGTTAACGAAAATAAAGTTAAGTCGAAGCGTTTTAGGACGATTAAGCAGTGAATATATCTATATTTCATGAGTTGATATATCATGAATAAGAAGAAGATTAGAATCGTACAGATTGAATATCAGTAGTACATCCGAACGCGTCTCGAATATTGGGTCGAGAATAATGAATTATTGATGGGACAGTTATTATTGTAGTAATGGTTGTAGGTCATTACAAGTGGATTATAACATTAGAACTAGCATCTTTGATCCCTTCAGCAACGGTTCGCAGTCGATAAACACACCAAAAGAGCGCACAACGTTTATACACGGTCGTCGCTTCTTCTTCTATTTGCCGGACTTCATGTTTCATTCGTAAATTTTGATCATCTATACCATTTTGACTTGACCTAGAAATCTTATTTCATTTATGAGCAGAAGTTGTAAAAAATATCCAAAAAACGACAAGATATCTTATTGCAGGTGAAATTGATTTTTCAAATCTACATAGCTCACGTGTGTAATAGTAAACAAAAATAAAAATTGGAATAACTGAATGAAGCTTATAAAGCTCATTGCAATGTTTTATTTAATCTTTGAAGATATTATTAACAAATCTCAAATAAACTGAAAAAGCACCGAAAATAAAAAGGTATCGGTGGCATCTGGGAATCGAATCTAGTACCATTGTCTTATCTTACATTTGTGAAATGATTTGCCGGGCTCTTTATTTCCTCAGTCCTACACATTCCAAGACTCTTCAACACCCAGGTTCACTCCTTATTTTCCTCCAAATGACCCTCCGCACATCATCCGCAAACATCATTTAGGCACTGAGAAATATTATTTCGTATTAACAAATGTATTGTTAATTAAGAGAATGCAAAAGCTTTCCAGTTAAAAAATATCTTAAATTGTAAGCTTTTAAGTTCTATATGAAATATGTACTTTCAGCTTAAACGTTCGAAAATGCCTTCCCTGATTTACACACTACAAATATTATAGATATTTTATTATGTATTTCATAGAATTTAACAGAAAATATATTTTTTTTATTTCACACCTGAAACCTTAGACATTTTCCTAACTATTCGTATAGAATTTAGAGGTAAATTATTTGTAGTATTGCTTGAATAAACAGACTACAAAGTGATGTTTAGAGCAATTTTTTAGAGCTATACCATAGATAATATAAAAAAATATTTTTTAAATTCCGAGTACAAGACACTTTCAGTACCGTCTTGGCGAGGGACCACCATTCAAAATCGAACTTACGTTAAAATTGGCTTAAGCTATGTTTTGTCAGCCAATGATCAGCTTATTCTTTTATCCTGATGGAGCAATATAAATAGAAGTACTTTTTTACAAATCTTATTTTGCGTTTTTTAAACCGTAATTGGAGTGAAACCATTGAACCGCCTAATTTAATTAATTGCAAACCAAGGATATAAATATTGAAGTGAATCAAAACCCGGTAAACAATCAAGAATGGAGTAAGTACTAATTATTTACCGAGAAGCTAACAACGCAATTGAACTGACGGCAACTCGTTCAAGTACTGGAACTTTCGGATTATTTGTATGTGTTTTAATAATGAGCTATGTGCACCACTCATTTTAGTTTACTGGTTACTTTTAAAAAAATTAAAGAATTTTCTTTCTGGAGAATTTTTAGCTACTGCTATGGAACTATTTGAGAAAACGCGTCTTTTTTCAAGTACAAACCGCCAAAGTGGAAGCGAGCTTCCATCAAAGCTGTGAGAAATAGACGACGCCTGCAACGAATGAGAAAATTCCATTTCATATTAATTCATTGAGTCGGAAACGTACCAGCACAACCTTGAAGTTGGAAAATTTTCGAAATTACCGTTCCTTTGCCGCGTTAAAAGTAAATTCTGAAATGTGTTATTTTTACGGCAATGGTAGCGACCAATGGCGTGCGGTCCAGGTGGAAGAATATTTTATTTTAAAACGTGAAAGGGATTAAATAAAAAAATATATTATTCATATTTAGAAATTATTTGTTCTATAATTAACTCTAACGATCTATTCACATCTACCCAAACCGTGCAGTGCAGACACGTGCAGTGGCAGGCACGGTACAAGAGGGAGTATTCACAGCGTGCGTGAATGTGTTTATAGATAATGTAAGCAACTAATTTTGCCGTGCCGGTTACTATACGTGTCTGCACTGCGCAGTGAATAAAGCAAGATGTATACACCAAAAGAGATTTGTGCGTAGGTATATGTATTATACGAATACCTCCCAAGAGTCTCAAGAGTCCCAACCTCCCTAGAGTACTGCGATCCCATGCAGGGGCAGGGACAACACTGTCGTGACTTTAGAAAAATAAACTCTACAAACTTACCAGATAATCGACAAAAACAAACGAAAATGTTTATTATTATAAAAAATATTAAACAAAACAAAAATAAAAACACTTTTACCACATCCGTTAATCTGAAAAAAAATAACACGTATGTAATATATAAGAAACCAAACACCAACTTCCAAAAATTCTTAAATAATATAACCATACAATTAAAACTCACAAAAGGTCACTCGTACTTGGGAACTTTGAAGTCAAACACGCGCATTCGTAAATACACAGAAATGATCAAGTCTAACAATTTCACTATAATGAATAAAGTAAACAAATTACATGCCACACGTATCACAGAAAACACCAACACTATCCTAGACCACATACTGTCAGACATAAACCTATTATTCACCTTAACAAACTGTAACACTTCAATATCTGATCACAACTTACCGATTCTTAACATACTTCACACCTACACTAAAAAAACTTCATCACAAAAATCTACCTATAAATACACAAAAAACTGATTATGATAGACTAGAGGATGATATCCGTTAGAATTATTTTTCTATAATAAGTAATGAGGACTCATCATCGAATTACAACTACTTTGTCAACTACCTAATAAACAAAATCAATTATTACAGTTCCACAATAGTCAAAAAAATGAAAACTTTTCTTCCAAAATGGATAACAAAGTGTTTATTAAAAATGATCAAAAAAAGATATGTACTGCATTTAAAAATTATAAAACAACCTAGTAAACTATTAATGAAAATAGATTATACTAAGATACGAAACCACAAAACAGCAAAAAAAAACAAAAAAACTTGGGACGTAATAAATAATATCATTAAAAACCAAACAAACACTTTAAACAAACCTTGTAAAAAAATAAAGATTTTTGAAAAAATCATTACGGAATCATAAGCGAAAACTTCAAGGATTACTTTTATAATATTGGCGTTTCTTTGGCTAGTAGTATATTCAACAAATATTCCAAAAAACTAGATGACAATATTACATTAAAACATGAAAGTGAATAATCATTATGTATGCAACCCACAACTGAACTAGAAATATTAGCTATAATAAAATCCTTAAAATCAAACGCGAGTGATGGACATGACAAACCAAAATGCACAATACTACAAACACTTGTCCGCTTATAACACCTATACTAACTAAACTGATCAACATGACCTTGAAAGAAGATCAATTTCCCGATAGTTATAAAATCGTAAGAGTTATTCCAATATATAAAGGTGCTTTAAAAACTAAAACTTCCAACTAGGCCCATCTCTGTCCTACCAATTTTATCAAAAATATACGAAAGGGTAAAACGATAGGTTAAATAACTTTCTTAAAAAAATATATTATATGCTTAACAATATGCTAAATAATATGCTTTAAGAAAAAGGTCAAACACTCTTTCTGCAACTAATGACCTTAAAAATAACCTTACAACCAACATTTTTTCTGTAAAGATCAATTATATGTATATTATGATCAAGTTACAGTAGAATAATTTTTAAGAAATTTTGACACGTGCAGTGGTGTATGTACCATAGAACTTCTGCGGGCGGGTGTTCCAAACAATTTCGAACCCATTTGAACCACTCTCGGTGTGTACAAATACATTTAAAACGTTCGTTCTTTAAAATTATTTGCCTGTACCTTAGAATCAAACATTTCAGAAAATGTCGGAGAAAACACCAAATTGTTTTACGGGATTATGCGTGCTTTAGTTTTAGAAACGGAAATATGAAACAAATTTGACGCCAAAATAAATCAGATGACCTACAATCTTATTAATCGAAATGGATTTGATCACCGTTGAAAAAAAAACAGTCAGAATTGGCAACTTTTTAAACGTTAGCAAAAGTTTGATCCTCTTTGCCGGGATTAAAATATGAGGATTTTTAAGGTTTTTGAAAGTTAAAAAAATTCCCAATAATATATATATTTTTAATTCGACCACATTTGTTTCTATGGTACTCTAGAATCATTTTTTAAGAGATTCTTACCTGTGTAGTGGTGTACTCATAGTCATAAAGCGCATAAAGGCATTACATAAAGGCTGACAATCTGTGCCTACCCCAAGATAAACGAACCATAAAAATAAATTAAAAGGTATTTAAAAATACGACAAGTTTCCCATTAAAACGGATTTTTCTATAATTTACTAAGGAACTTGTACGTTCATTTATTCATTTAGCCACAGCAATCAGCTGAAGATAATAAAAAAATTTTAAAAATTCAATATTCAATTCGCAATTATTCATACTCGAAGCTGAACAACTATACACAGCCTACCTTTGAACATAGAGTAATGCACATCACTGGGTGTACTGTATCGTGGGACTTCTGCAGGGCACGGCTATCGGTATGCACCACTACACAAGCGAGAATCTCTTTAAATTGATACCCTATACTGGAGTATAATTGTGCTTGGATGACCCTGATAGCAAAAGACTTCTTTCTGATTTCAGGAAATATTCTCATTGCAGTTTTGTAAGGTCTCCTTCTGAATCAAATAATAGTACCCTCACAAGAGCGAAGTTTTCCACGTCCTCCCCACTTCTGAACTCCCGGTGGATTCCCGATTTTATATCAAATACAAAGGCTTCAAGCTGAAAGAACCTTTTATACCGAGTTTTCTTCTCACACAAATTTGTTTGGCGAAACGTTCGAGTAATCTAATTTAGTACTGGATCTTGCTTTTATAATACTACTTTGCCCCTCTGGAAAAATTCAGACACGAAATGTTTTTAAAATTTATTATGGTTCATACTTGCAAATACGACCTCCATTATAAACAAAATTTATCAAAGATTCAATTTATTTCCGGAGAAAGGTTGAGTTGCCAAACTTTCTATAAGATAAGGAAAAACACTTTTTTATATGTAACATGCCCAGCATCTTTGCAAAAGAATAGACAAATACAAACTACTCCTTAAAAATGATTTAGCTATGTTCACTATTTACAGAACCAGACATGCGAGTATCTCCCCCACAATCTCTCCCCTACAAAATTATATAGAATTGGGTGCAATAGTCACACTTGTTTCCAACAGTATGAACTCTTGTACGGTATCACATAAAGAAATATTATTTTTCGTTATTTGGTACCTTTCATTATGCTCCTATCGGAGTTTGGCCTGGTGACATCAGGGATGACATCGTTCTACTGCCTCCAGACAGTGATATTCGTGTGTGATATTAACATTTCAAAACGCATTTGTTAAATTCCTTCTGATATGGTAAAAATTACAAGGGAGAATGATCCGGCAAAAAATGGTTTTTCGTATTTTGTAGCAATTAATTTCCCGGGGCAAGCGCTTTTGAAAGGCCTACACCCAGATTAAATAAATATTGTTGTTACACCACTGCATGTGCATATACAGTAGTTATGCGGGGGAAAGCCGCCTCCACACGTCCACACACATCCAAATTGCCCACCGCTTTTAAGAAAAAAGTACTGGGCAAGCCAGTCTTGTGGAGACACATTAAGTTTCTTGCAATTCAGAACGAATAGCTATACCGTAAACAAAGAGACTTAGAATAAATCAAATTTATCTAGAACTGCTATTCGTAAGATAATCAAATCGTGATTATACGAGTATTGCTTATTGCTTACCAACGAATAGCAAATGTTAGAACATGTGAGCCTCTCTTGATTTTTTATTGATTTGGGAGGAATGCAAGAGACAAAAATATAATCGTTTTTGGTCAATGTTCGAACAGCAGTCAAAATTACTGGGACTTGCGGTACGTTATTTCCTCTTTCACCGCTTGCAAAAATAAGTTGATCTGTAAATTGTTTAAATAATATTTAGAATAAACGTGGATAAACAAAACCGCTCATATAAAATCACGAATTTGTAATTTATTTATTATATTAAATACGCTCTATATGGGCATATGCAAAACACATCACAGTAAATACATAGATAAAATAGATAGCCTTCATGAAATACTCGTGCAACAACTAAATATTGCATTTGTATAACGATCAAATACAGGAATAACATAGAGTAAGTACCATTCCAAGTAATTAGCTACAGAGGCGAATATTCAAAATATTCCTCACATTCACTGATACTTATGCTCTAGATAAATTATTAATTTTTTTTTTTAACATGAATACCGCACGTGAGTCTCAACTGCTCCCAACCGTCTGGAGCCAGTGAGACTATGGCATCCCCAATTGGGAAATGTTGTGAAGCTGAAGGTATAGGGTGGAATATATATAGAGTGGAAGATACTCTCAGTATCGCCCTGGTGAAATACCACCATTCAGAATTGAAACGTTGCTTGAAATGGCTTTTAGCCGTGTTTGGTGACCAGATCTGAATTGCCAAGTATTTCCCAACTTTCCTCTTGCCTTTCTCCTTCCCCTCCTCGATAACTTCAGCCACACAACATTCCCCAATTGGGGATACCATAGTCTCATTGGCTCCAGACGGTTGGGAGCAGTTGGGACTCTTGTGGGGTATTCATATAAAAAATATATATCTAGGGGAGGGGAAGGAGAAGGGGAAGAGGAAGGAGGGGAAATACCTGGCTATTCAGATCTGGTCACCAAGCAATAATCGTCTGTTTGTATTTGTATTCCTAGCAGTTGAACATATCTACTATGTATGAAAATGTATTACCTTTTGCGTGAAGTCTAAATACAAGAGAATTTATGAATGACTCAGTCCTGAAATTATTGTTACAATTGTATAAATTTTAGATCGAGAAGTTCTAGTTGGAATATTAACTTTAATTAAACTGATTATATCAGGGCTGTCTATAAAATATTAACAGTTTTGAAAATAAATGTTAAATCAGAAACAAGTCTTCTATCTGAGAGTTTTAATAATTTCAGTTCTTTCATTAAGTAATTGTAATTTATAGTTTCAATAGGTAATCCGAGTTTATAGGTAACATATCTTAGAAATTAATGTTGAACCTTTTCAATGGAGTCGGAGTGAATTTTATAGTGAGGGAACCATATAGAAGAATTATATTCGACTTGACTGCAAAGTAAGGAAGAGTATAATAATTTTAGTGTTGAAATATTCCTGAAGTCGCATGTCAAAAAATGAAGCCGAACATTTTTAAACCTTTATTATTTTTTGAATTTTAAACCTTTATTAGTTATTATATGTGAGAAAATTTTATTTAGAATCGAAAACAATGCCAAGATCATTAATTTCATTGACAGATTATAGAGAAATATTGTTAATTTTATATTGAAAGTTGAATGGATGATTCATTCTAAAAAATCTAATCGTATGGCATTTACTAATGTTTAAAAAAGTTTATTAAGTTCCCACCAATCTTGTAATTTATTTAAATTTTTATTGAAAAGTCTTGAATACATATTATTAGTTTGAAGACTTTTGCATCGTCGGCGAAGAGCAGCACTATAGCACTGTTATCAAATACAGTTATAATACCATTAATAAACAGTAAAAAAAGTATTGGGCCTAAATGTGAGCCTTGCGTTACACCACTTGTTGCCAGGAATTTATATGTCAGGTTAGAAATAATTGTTACTTGAAGAATTCTATTGATAATTTAGCTCTTTATCCACTCTGATAAAATACCCTCTATAACCTCTATATCGATTTACTTAATATTATTACTAACTAACTAACCATCACGCCATTTCCCCGTAGAGGTAGGCAGAGAGGACGGACCGCCAAACAACTCGATCTTGGCATACACTTCTTGCTTCATCCACTTTCATACAACGTCTCATACATTCTCTTCTGTTATTCCGACTTCTGACATGGCCCGACTCAAGTATTTGATTCACTTGATCGTGCCATGTCTTCCTCGGTCGTCCCCGGCTTCTTCTTCCATTCACATTCGCGTCATATATTCTTCTTTCATCCATCTTTCATCCTTTCTCTCCCAGTTCCATGCCTCACTGCCATACATCAGGGTTGGTATCAGCACTCCATTGTGGACTGCTAGCTTCGCTTCTTTGGACAACTTTTTATTTGCTCCAACCGCGTTCGGTCCTCCGTTAATGGAGTTTCCTGCATTCACCCTTCTTTAAATGTCCCATCAGTCTTTCCATCTCTCGTAAATATACTTCTCAAATACATCGACCTGCTCCAAGTATCATCATTCACAACTATATTGCACACTGTTTTATTTAATATTGTATGTGTATTATTATATGCTTATTACTATTTACTGATGATTATTTACTTATTAATATTTACTTATCTTTATTCATGGATTATTATTTACTTATTACTATTTACTGATTATTATTAAATTGTAAAGCTGCTCATCGCAACACAGGATTGTCTTAGTGAGATGAGTGGCTAATGTTTTTGTTTTTTATATTTAAATTTAAAAAATAAATAAATACCTAATTTGCAAAGTTTATTAAGAACGATTTTATGGTTTCTTTATCAAATGCTTTTACAAAGTTTGTATAATATTGATTCGAATTGGGTTTTTTCTTCAAGTGCACAAGATATATAAATTGTTCATATAAAAAGAGATTTGTTAGAGCAGATCTTCCCGGACAAAACCGTCTTGATTAGGTACAATGATGTCATTAATGTATAGAAAGATTCTATCAAGTAAAAGATTTTCAAATACTCTGAGGATTATGGAGAGCATAGTAATTAGTGACTTAGAATTTGGGTAATTAGAGACTTTATGAATATCGTCCTTTTTAAATATAAGTGTTAAGTAACTATTTTTCCATAGATCTGGGAAGCAGCCAGAGTTTAGTGATTGGTTAAATATCTGACAAAGTGACTCGGCTAATATTGAAACACAGTTAATTAGAAACGCTCGAGTAACATTGTCCGGTCCCGCTTTTTTCTTTACGTCGAGTACATTTATTTTACGTATTACATCAGAGACGTTTAACTGTAGAGGAGGAATGTGGATAGATTCATTGGGATGAAAGGGTGGAATTTGATCGTTAGGGATGTCGTTTTCAAGAACACTTTCTGAAAAAATCGGCAAACAAATTTTTTGTAAAATTCTTTAGTATCACTGCAACTTTTTCTCTTGAAATGCATGGATGTTGATAGGCATGGTTTATTTTTCCTTGGTGTATTGATGTGTTTAATATCAGAAGGAATAAGTTTTTCTGTATTAAGTATGTATGTGTGATATATTTTTTTGGAAAGAATTTTACAGTCAGCTCTCCAAATTTATGAAACAATTTTAAATCTGAGATCGAGTTGCTGTTCTTATAATTTTTGTGCCAGATTTGTTTTATTTTTTTATTGGATATTTTAATTCCTGATTAAACCATTTGGGGAACTTTAATAATATGATTAGAGTTGAGGATACAAATTTATCAATAGCTGTGTTGATGATGGAGTAAAATTACGGTTAACATTAGTGTTTGTGTCTAGAAAAGACCAATCTACACTCTCTATGCATTTTATGAACAATAAATAATCTGGTTTTGGAAAAGTTATTTGAATGTGTCGGAATAGAATTGGAATGTGTGTGTGACGGTCATAATTCGTGATGGTCATGTTTAAGGGAGGATGGTGAGGAGAATCGATGAGGAGAAATTGGATTTATATATTTTTACTGAAATATCGCTACTAAATGTGAGGTCCAATAATTGGTAATTAGAATTCAATACATTATTAATTTGTTTAAGACCTAATATGTTTGACATACTGATAATTAAACGAGCATTAGCAGAGATAGTAGAATTAATAGTTGAATTACTTTGGGAGAGCCAGTCCATGTTTGGAATATTGTAGTCGTCGATTAGCAGCAGTCTGGCTTCAGGATATTTGTGTTTAAGGGCTTCGACGTCTTCAGTGTGGTTTTCATATATTGGTTTAGCTGATCCAGGTGGAATATATATATACATACAAGAATAACTTTATCTAGACACGTCTTGATTAGAAGAAGCTGTTTGATTTTTTTGTGAATGCATTTCAGTCTGGACGAAGTTATTGATTTGGAGACAGATATTAAAACTCCACCACCTCTTGATTTAGTGCTAGTTTTGGTACTCATAGCAATAGATGTTGTGTGAAATGAGGCCTATTTCTAATGTGTTAATTGACGGATCCAACCAAGTTCCAGTTAGGAAATATATATGAGAGGTGTGGATCGGAAGCGCTTCTATTAGCTCATTTAGTTTGGTGCGACGGCCTTTAATATTCTGATAGTATCCATTAGTGGGTTTTAGTTTTTTGAGTTTGTACTTACTATACTCGTATATACAGGTTTATTGTTTTTGTATTTTATTGTAAGCTCTGGTTCTCCGTCTCGAATTCTTTGTTCCAGGGTTATTCTGAGATTGGTAAGATAGTTTCTTCGTGCTGGAATTTGGTGTGCATAAATTTTTATACCAGGGTACTCGGTGATGCTGTTCTTTTTTTCAGTATGTCGATTGCTTGGATGGCATTTCCAAGTTTAACTCTTAGGAGTAGAGCCAACATCACCACCCAGACTGTAGGTGGTGATGTTGGCTTGGGTTATGGATGGGTTTAGAGCTACTAATGTGGCTGAGATTCTCGTGGTATCTTCGTTTTATTAACTTGGGCACTGGCTGGGCTTTCCGGGAAGTTAAATATTATTACATTTTTCAACCTTTTTTCCTCTCCTCTAGCTCGTCAACAGCTTTAGACGTTGATGAATTTGTAGAATCTTGTGTAGAGTTTGATTTTAACAGTATATATGAGATCATGTGTTAATATGACTTAACCAGTCCCTTGAGGATGTCAACATTGACACCAACGTCCAACATGGTGCCAGAGAGGTTGGAGAGTTTCGTGAGTAGTTTGGCCATCTGGTATTATGTTCTTTTTAGTGCAGGGTCCGTAATAGTGCTATGTAATGCACTTACTTCTTCTTTGGTCTTGTTAATGTATGATAGTGCGTCGGATACACTCATTTTGAAAATTGAAATATATTTTGACAGAAGGCGAGGAGACAACCCTATTTTTTAATAATTATAGGTTGGCGATTGCACATTTCAAACAATTGTTGTGGACAGTTATGATATGACAGTTATGCCCTCGGTTGACGCTTGATGAATGTATGTGTGGCTACTGTGCTATTTATTGTTGTAATTTTTTGTAAATTTGCAAAGAATTACCGTTAGTTTGACTGGCACTGCATCTAATTAGTTAGCATTAAGTTAGGTGATACTTGAGTTTAAAAAATCACAACAAAAAGTTCTTAAAACTATGTTTATCTTTATATTTTATGATGTCCTCTCTGCCACTTCGTATCGCGGTTTGTTATCACTGCATATTTGATATATTACCTCCCCCCCTAACCACACATACGTCGAATGAGAACTTACACGGAGTTCCACTAATTGAAAATGTACTAGTTTATTAAGTGGCCCACCCTCGCCGTGTTCCCGCCGAGTAAGGCCACGCATAAACGCAATATTAATTGAAAATTAAATAGGGATGAAATTTCCGAGCACTGGCAACGCCGGGTAATTGAATAACACCTCTGCAGACGGGCAAAGTTGCGTCGTGGAATAGCTATCGCGGACAATTTTGAATTTGAATTTTAACGCGATATAAATTTATGTTAATTACTTATCACGCGGAGTTTCGTAACTCAAGAGTAGTTCAGAATAAGAACATAGAATATAAGTCGTAGGTTAATGTGTTTATTACGACCTCAAAGAATTGGTAACATTAAATTAACGACAAACCTTAAAAAACGATTTTGAAATCAGTCACTTCGTGATGGAACATTATTAAATGAAACACACTTGTTTTCATTATCTCAAGGGGTAAGGCTCTCGACTACGAATCCGAAGGTCGCGGGTTCAAATCCCGGTGTGCGCAATTAAATTTTATTTCATTAATTTGTGCAGTTTCACAATTAATTCATTTAAAATAATATGTAGTATATTTCCGCACGTTCCTGGTAGATACTCTCAGTATCGCCCTGGTGAAAGACCACCATTCAGAAATGAAACGTTGCTTGAAATGGCTTTTAGCCGTTTTTGGTGACCAGATCTGAATAGCCTGGTATTTCCCCACCTTCCTCTTCCCCTTATCCTTCCCCTCCCCAATACCTTCAGCCTCACAACATTCCCCAATTGGGGATGCCATAGTTTCACTGGCTCCAGACGGTTGGGATCAGTTGGGTCTCTTGTGGGGTATTCATATAAAAAATAAAAAAAATAAAAAATAATACAGGAAGCCCTGAGGAAAATAAGTTCCCTTAGCGCCTATGTCATCTTTGGTAATGGCTGCGTGAAGAGTTTTTCTTAGGATAGAAAGAAGAGGAATTAAAAATGAAGGGTGGTATCTGTGGGTTAGCGGGTCCAGGAGTGACGGGCGTATGAATCAATCCCTCTAAAGGCGGAGTCCGGCTGGAAAGGGTCTCCCTCCATCGGTCTCTCTCGATCGCACGGTTGGTGGGTAGATGCATCCCCGCCAAGAAATGTACAAACCTCACCCAATGAACTCGGGCACTCCAGCTAATTCACCGAACATAGCCAACCACTTGGGGTGACCTATGGCAGAAGTGTTGATGATGATGAAATGGTTCCCCGGGCGGCGGTACCCATGGCCGCCTCCCAAATTGAAGATTCTAACACTATTTTTATAACCCAACGTTTCTCATTTATTTTGCTATAACCGTGTTTGGTGAGCAGATCCGATTAGCCAGGTACTTTCCAACCATCCTCTACCCCATCTCCTTCTCTTTCGCGTTCCTTTTAGCCACACAACACATCTACAGCCGAGAGCAGTTGTGACTCTTGTGCAGTATTCACGCAAAAAAAAAAGAAAAAAATATTTTGGTACGTGAAACAGGCACGGTGTCCAAAATTATTATTACATGAATGTATTTTATTATATGTTTATCTAATAATATTTGTATGTTTGTTAGTAATTAGTTGTGGAATTCCATTATGATGATTTATTAAAATATTTTTTCCACATTTTATTTTTTGACCCGACCGGTTTCATCATATCACAGCCATCTTCGCACAAGTACTTTTTTTTCTTGGACTACGGTATATATACAATTGTTGGGGTATCAGGGGTGGGAAACTGTGATTTTATATCAACTTTATTAATCAGTATTGCTATATCCTGATATTACGTACTGGGGGTTCAATATATTTTATCTCTTTAAGAGGAACGGCTTGTTTCATACAAAACTTAATTTTGGATTTAATTCCAAAATACCCACCCAATCTGAATAATCTTTTTTTTTAAATCAATGGTAGTACGGATTAGAAGTATTTTGTTTCTTTTTTTTAAATTAAAGAAATCATTTTTTCATCGTTTTACAGGCGACTTTGGAGATTACTTGCGGATTAGTGGTATTTTTTTTAATTTGTTGTATTTGCTATTTAAATAATTCAAAAAATATTTTTTTTAAATTTAAAAACACTTTTTCGGGACGCTATTTTAAATAATATACCGCAAATTTGTGTTCCACCTAAATTAATCGTTTTTTTTTTAAATTAAAATTTAAACGCATCATAAAGCTGATTTCAATAATTTTAAATTTAAAATTCATTATGTTTTCATGGTAGACGGGGTATTTTTTTAAACTTATTTTTATCACCATTAACCCCTGAATAATTGCTAAAGTTGTCTCTAAAATCGTAAAAATCGATTAATTGAATGGCCTATATTTCATAATTTAAAACAAAAACTTCTAATCCGTATTAGATATTTGCTACACCTTTTGATTAAGAAAAGATCATTCGGTGTGGGTAAGAATTTTGGCCTCAATCCAAAATTCAGTTTTGTATGAAACATGCCGTTCCTTCTAAAATTGTAACCCTATAGGTTTTATAAAATATTGAAGATAACCCATCATTTTTTTCATTCATTCATCATCCGTTTTTTTACAGGGTGATTTTATAATGCGATTACATAATAAAGTGTTGGGGGAATTATTAATTTATTGTGGGTTTATTATTAGGTTTTCCCATCTTATTTGCTATGTCGTGTTTCACAACTAATTTTCCAAGTATTCTATTAAAAATTATATCAAATTATAAAGGTTGAAACCGGTTAGGACATAAAATAAAAAATTGTTAATAAGTATATAAATTGTTTTAATAAACTATTACAGATATTAATTTAAACAATTTGCATTAAGTGTGAACCAACATTTGTGACGAGTTTGTAAAAAAAGCATTATGATTAAAACTGATTCGGTTCAAAGCTTAAAATGGTTAATTTTATAGTTTCCCAAAAATCATCGAGTATTAGATTATTTTCCAGCGTGCCTACTCTTAAATTCGTCGCCTTTGCTTCAATAGAAGCCTCCAGGCGTTTCTGATTTCGAGCTCAGTATATTACACGGCCTTTGCATTTTTTTATACATTATATATTCAATTTCGCCTGGAGAGACCAACTGGGCGTCTTCCCTCAGGAGTGGACAATATATATACTTGTATGTAACGTCGTTCTGAGAATTTTGCCGAAGTCGCCTTATCTAGGATTATCATATTGAAGACTAGCATGGTTTTGATTTTCGCTTCTGGAATAGTACAGATTCTAACTTGGTCTCATAGTATAACATTAACCAGCTCTGTCGAGGATCTCATTTCTGTAAATTTGAACCCTATAACATACCCTCATATATCATACACTGACTTAAACACTACTAACTTGGTTTTGACATTTGGTTCTACTATCCTTTTAATTCACATGTGCAAAAGACGTAGCAATCCATGTGGGTGCCGTACCTAGTATACGGTCGATATAGCCACTACCATCAGTTACAATCACGTATATTATATAATCACCGTTTATTAAGTACGGTTGCGATGCTAATGGCACGTTGAAAATGAGAATTGAAATGTGTCCGATAAACGATTTTTCTTCTGGTGCCTTGAATTGAAGCTGTCCATCGTCAAGGCAATCTTCTGCAAGTTGCTGCAATTCGGACCAACTCAGCGGAACTGCATTTGTATAAGTCACGTAGAATTCGAAGCCATCAGGTGCGATATCTTTCTCTATCTTGTCTCCAATCAATCTTTCCCTTGGTTTAAACTGGTTTACCTTGTATGTAATGAGACCAAATATTAGTGTTTTCTTATTTTTACATCTAGTAATGAATCGGTATCTTACATTCAATGAAAAACGTCAATATCAGGCCGCTCTCTGATTGTCCGATAAGGAATCAATATAAACCTCATGCGTAGTATAGACAGCCCGCTGTGTCATATATTTCTATTAGTATAAGTTCATCGAAGAAAGAAGTTCGAGAACTGTTTTTTTTATTTTTTTTTATTATTATTTTAGTACTTAAAACAGACAAACATAAATGTTTACATATCAATAATAATTAATAAGTACAATAAATTTCAACAAACATTTTCTCGCAAAAATTATAATAATAATGAAAAAGAAGTAAAAGGTCGAAAACATATTATAAAGGAGGTGCATAAACTAACGCCTTATTGTCACCTGTGCTGTTTAACCGTTTAACTATTCTATTGATTTTTAGATGGATTAATAGTTAACCTAACCTAACCAGGTTTCTCGGATCTGTGATCAGATTAACAATAATATTTTGTATTTCTTGGGCATTAAATATGTAACAATTTCTAGACATTTTGTTTGTTTTAAGAACGCTCGTGAATGACACGGATGTGTCGAAACCAGTAGCACAATAATAAAATTAAGTAACAAATGTACGTAGGGAATAAAACTCTTCAAACACAACAATAATATATCTACTACATAATAAATAAGTAAAATATGCACATAAATATTTATCAAATAAAACAGAGGTGGTTGACCACGGAAATAAGAGTTATTATATTTCAATTACTGTGTATTTATTTAAATTCCATCGCATTATCACGTAAGGAGAAACGGGGTGAAAAGAGACTGGGGGATGAAAAATATAGTCCAAATGTGGGCAATGAAATAAATTATGTTGGGAACCTCTGCTTTAAATCGTTAAATGGTTTCGCTACAATCATTTATGTAAAACTATTCAGATAGCTTTCTACGTACACGCAGTACGTTGGAACTTAACACAGGCTTTATGTTAAATTGGGGAGGTGGGATATGAAATAAGATTACAGTTACGAAGAGATGCGATGAAAGTTGGTAACCGATTTCTAGATTAAGTGCTGTAACGCTTGGGATTAGATTATTGCGGTAACTTTAATCATCACGATGTAAACATTTGGGATAGAAGGGATTATAATATAATGTAAACTGTAACCTTTACACGATTAGTATTATATCAAGTCCGTAAACTGGAAACTAAATGCGTGTATGTAATTAAGTAAAACAGCGATTTCTAGCATTGTCTTAAAATTCTTCTAATAAAACGACCTCCGTGGCAGCGACGGGCTTGTTCTCGCATATTAAAAACCAAGCAAGTATAAAATAATCAAGTACTTAAAACTGCTGTTTTTCAGGCATGGATTTCAAATTATGAAAATAGTAAATAATTATTTGCAAACCTTTTCAGGGAGGAAAATGCTGCAGGAAGATTAAGAAAGGGACGACATAGTTTGGACACGTGGAGCAGATAAACGGAGAAAGGGGCGCGAGGAGTATATTTGACAAGAAAGTGAATGGTAGAAAGTGATTCAAATACCTTTTTTTATTTAATATAAATATTTATAAAATATTTAATAGTACAGATATAATGGCTAATTACAAAAAAATATATAAATTTACAAAAAATACCCAACTCAATAGAGAAAGATTTCTCGTGTTTGAGTTGGGGAGCACCGCCATCTAGCGACAGTAGTGAAGAAATAAAAATAAGATAAATAAAAGTACATCAAAAATGTAATATAGATAATGTTTGTGTTGTTGTACACGATAGTTACTACAAAATAGAAGACTAAAAGTATGTGATACTGGAATTGAGTTTGGTCAGATAAAAAAATAAAATAGCAGAATGGTATGGGACGATGAATGAATGTGGATACACCAAGGTGCGTTTGACAAGAAAGAGTTATGTGACGGTCTATACTCTCTACTTACCCCGAGAAAACGGCGTGATGGTTAGTAGGTTAGTTATTTAAGATTCTATCACAGTGGAACAAGATATTCAGTAAAATGATTTCGCGTATATTATGTAGGCACAAGTAAATCAGAATAAAAAGATTCTTACTTGTGTGGTGGTGTGCTGTATGAATCAAAAAAGTATTATTATTTACCTTTTTAACGCTATTTTCCGATTCGTAGCATTAATAAAGATTAAATGAAACTCCTTTGTTTGGCTGGTAAATGGTTTACCCCAGTCAGATTTTTGAGTCCATTTTAAAAGACAACCACCTAGTTTTACCGATAGAAACTTAACTACCTCGGCTTAATCAAATAACAACGACAATATTCGAAGACTATGACAAACGTCACTACGCACCCAGTATCCAAATATTATCGTTCCACACTAATTCGAACCAATTTGACGCTTGCTCGCGATACTATCGGTGTGCACTAATACATTCAAACGTGCGCTCTTTAAAATGATTTGCCTGTAAGTGTATTTCTTACAGGATACCTCTAAAATTATGAATAAATGTGTAATTTGGGAATAAGTGGCGGTTTTCTATCTCCAGAAGGCAACCTATAGAGTCTGCAGATACCATCCAGGCAGACACGGCAATAAAGACGGTATTCTTGGATTGGCGTAGTCTGCGCCATAAGCTTCCCATGCGGCGGCGGAGAAGTGCTCTGAAAGGGTGCACTCCTCCTCCGGGGAACGCAGGGTAGCGCTGCAGTGTCTCGGTAAGTGGAATAGTTGACGATAGGTGTTATGTATTTATATGAAACACATAAAAACTAAGTAAGCTTTGACTGCCCAACTAGGAACAAATCCCGTTTTAGGGTAGTCAAATTGACTAATTTAGTTCTTATTAAGTGCCATTATACAAAAACAGAAGTGAAAAAAGCTAGTATTGACATAGTATGGTAATATAATAGTACAGAAAAAAAACTTATGAACGTACTTATGAAGAGATGAGAAAAACAAATATTATAGAGTAAACAATTATCTCATCTATGTGAACAGTGTGTGGAGTGTTTTTTTTTAATGGAAAGAAAGGAAAGGAAGTTCTGGAAAGGAAAAGGGTATGAAGGGTGAGTGATGGACGTATGAAACCATCCCTCCCAATGCAGTGCAAGGCGATGGGTCGATAAAGTCCGGCTGGAGAGGTCAAAGGGTCTACCTATCCGGCCCGCCACGCAGTTGGTGGGTACACGCATCCGCCGCCAAGACTCGGACAAACCTCACCCCATGAACCCGGGCGCCTCTGCTAAGTCACCAAACAAAAAAAACCACTCGGTAAACATTCTTAAATTATTCTCTCAATATAATTTCTTCAAATGATTGGTATTCACTTTGTGGCGTCATTATTAATTAAAAAAAAAACTTTTATTTATTAATATATATCTACATTTTATTTATTTTTTTATTTAATTATAAAATACATGATATTCAATGGAGAAATTTACATGGAGTAGATACATTAGATCACCACACTAGGCGGCTGCCTGTTTCATTGTTCGAAAGCGATGCTTTATATATATATATATTTTTTTTTTTTTTTAATTAATTTATTCAAAAAAAGATACATAATTAATAATTAAACAAGGTTTCAATATTTTTCAAAGGTTCAATATTTATATAAGATGTACCCCTATAATGAAGCTGAGCTTGTGTGTATGGGGGAGTGTTATTTTTTTGTTCTTTGTTTATTTCTATGTTATATTATTCAGTGTATATTTTCAGTGTGTTTTTTAAGTTGTGTTTTAAAAATTTTAAAATCATTATTAATGTTTCTAATTTTTTCTGGTAATGAATTGAAAAATTTTACTCCAAGATTATTGTATTATAATTAAATTGTCCCATTGTTTTTTTGCATTTTGGAATTGGAAGAAATGATGTTTGTCTAAGATTTCTATTATTTTTAAATGGTGCAGTTTTGTTTAGAATATTATCTTTATAAATTTGCAAAGTTACATGATAGAAATATAATTCTTTTAATTTTCTGACTTTGAATTCTTTAAATAGAAGATCTGACGAGTATGTGTATGGCTTGTTTAGAATTGTTTTTATTATTAATTTTTGTGTTATGTAAAGAAGTTGCGTGTGATTTTTATAAGTTCCACCCCATCCTACAATGCCATATTGTATTATTGATTGGCAGAAAGCAAAGCATATTTTTATATTTATAAAGTGCTGAAAACAAAGTATGTTTTTTTATTTAATTAATGTTCTCTAAATACGAGTATGAATGCGATGATTTCATGTCTGATGTTAAATTAATCAATATTTACCTACCGTAATTTCGAATTCTGAAAAACTAACCATATTTTCATTATTATGTACTAATAATATTATGATTTTTTTATGCATTTTTATGAAGTTTGAGAAACTGTTTTATATAATTTTTACAGTACAATAAATTTCACAAAATTGGACTGTTTTTTGTGATGGTTATTTAAAATGATACTGTGTACCAATTAGCATAAAATAATGCTTGAAGGTTTTCAATTTGATGCTTGTATTTTGAAAAATAACTTTGAATATATGTTAAGGTTTAACACATGTATTTAAATCTAACATCAGTTTAAGAAATGTCACATAGTAAATTTCTTATTATAAAATTATATAACTCCTTTATACTTCTTTCGTATATCCTGTTTGTAAAAGCCCAGTGGCCGTTTAAATAAGTAAATTTATGATATTAACTTGCTCATCGTCTCCCTATCATTGAAACAAAAATATAACCAGCTTTCATTATATTTAATTTAACGTTGATCGATAAATCACATCAAAATATCAAAAAGGTTTCTATTGTGGGTTTTAAATAGTCCTTATAAGAAATATATTTATAGAAAATACCAAAATTGTATTAGAATTATTCGACTCGGCATCACGTTTCTAGGTACACCTTCAATACTCGCAAACCCTTCGAAAATTCACAGAAAAATACGTTAGCCTCCTACACGCGAAATGCATCAAATAATAGCCGCCCTGTGAAGACTTTAAAACCACTCTAGTCGTGTGAAAATTCCACCCTATTTCTACCCCCGAAATAATACTACGGAAGGATGCCTGTAGTTGCAAGCAGCCGGCCCCCTGGCGCCGCTACCCCTATATTTATTTTTCATCCCGCTTTTGCTTTTAATACGATAGATACTTCCCGGTGCCTACCGAAGCTGGTTTCTACGCCAACGGGGTTATATAAGCCTATCTAGTTGTCAGTGGCGTGCATTGCTCTATGACCAAAGGTAGACTGTCGGAAATATTTCAAGTTATGAATTAATCACTATTATTGACCGGTCAGTGACTGGGGTGGCATCGCGTTTGGGTCTCACCCAGGCGTCGTGAGTTCAATTCCTCGGCTGGCTAAGTCCTCAATTACGACACAAGCAACATCTTTGATGGTAGTAGGAGATTTTCAAATATTGTCAGGTTATTCGTAACTAGGGTATATTTGAATTTATTTATAAAAAAAAAAATTAAATAATTTGTCAAGAATGTGTAGAATATGTATTGTAGATTAAATATATGAAAATGGCTGTATTACTCGTATTATCATCTTTCCTACTTTTTTGGACACTTGGTTAAATGACTGTACGAGTTCTTACTTATTAATTTATTGTTATTATATTTAATTCGTACAACTCAAATATATATATATACATATATATATTTATTTATTTTTCTTTAATTTAAAGTACATAAATCAAATTTAATAACGTTATTAAGTTTTCGAATTATTTTATAGTTTTAAAATGCCAAAACAGCTGTCGCAATAATTAAAAAAAAACTTAACTTCTTACAGAACTTAATAATAATATTATTAATTTTGAATTATCACAAACTAAAAAAAAAGTTCGCTATTTATTAAAAATTGGTAGCAATTTTTTTTTTCTATCCTTTTAATTTATTTTGTATTTCGTTGTTTTTCTTAGGATAGGCACAGATTTGAAGCATTTATTAAGTGCGTACCACCGCTGGTTGTAGGCATGTGAGTGTTTCGAGCTATTTTCGGTCTTCAGATATATTGCATTTCGATCAATAAAGCCAGCATCTAAAGAAAAGTATTTAGTTTTTCACAAAAATCGACTTATTACATCATAAATGTATTATTTTTAACGTGTTATATTGCAGGAAATATTTCCATGTAATACATATATAAAATAAATATCAATGCACACATTAGATATTAAAAAAAATTCACACTTCTATTGGAATCACAATGTTTAAAGTCATAAACATTACTACTGGGCTTAACTGTCGGCACCCAAAAATACACACTTTGTAGTCTGCTAATGCAAGAAATACTACTTATTATTTATCTACAAATACTATACGGTTAGTTATGAAAATACAAAAGACAAAAATCCTCAAACTGTATTCGTTTTAATTCTATATGAAATACGTATCGTAATTTTAAAACGTTCAAAATTGGCTTCACTGGTTTTCAAACTGCACCTATTTTCAGAGGTTTTGACATGTAAATCATAGGATTTAAAAGATTACAGTTTGACAATTTTTGTCTTTTTAAACCTAATATATCTTCCTAATTACCCGTGAAATGTCTATATATCAATGTTGTCTTTTTTACTTTGATAGGCAATGTAGTAGAAAGGCATAGATGTATAATATTTAAGCAAGATGCCCCATGAATTGAATCATATACTTGATTCAGAATAACAGAAGAGACTACTATGAATGTTTATGTGATTGAAACAAGAAGGTATTTTTTTACCGTAACTCCACACAGGAGATCCTGAAGGAAATCATTTCCCTCATCATCTTTGTGGATGCTGTGTGGATGGTCTTTTAGAGGATGGTAAGGAGTGAAATTGGGTCTTGAAGAGACCCAAGTTGTAGGATGGAAGAAACACACAGGCCGGCAGATCATTCCACAGCCGAGCTTTTGAACATAAGAACGAGTAGTAGAAGCAACCCGTTCTCGTGAGACAAATGTCAACCGTGTGCAAATGTCGGACACGCGTTAGCGTGTTTCCCGACTATGCACAGATGCCGAAGGGATCATTGACGCTAGTTCCTCATAGCATCTTTCATTATAATACCAATATAACAAGGACAGTATTCCCACCTGACGTCTGTGCTCCAAAAATTACCGTCCATTTGTTAAGAAAGGCGAATCTATCAAACGCCCGTTTCTGGACAGAGTCAAGGGTTGTGTGGTAAGGTAAAATTGTATGGCATACTATCCCTCTGCCTATATCTAGCACGAAAATAACATAACCCTTACATAGTAAAATTGAATTATAGAGTGAAATCGATGGAAAAGTATTATTCTTAGTTCATTTCCACGCCAACAAAGGAGTACAATACCGAAGGCTGAATTCATCGAATCTTGTTCTATTTTATGCAAATCGTTAAATAACATTTACGGGTTACAATAATAATTGTATTGTGGGGATATTATCGGATCCAATCCTTCTCGGAAGCATTACCACAAAGATATTAATAACGTCATTATTGATTTATTCGATTCCTTAATGAAATATATTAAGTCCTTACATAAGTTTGCGTCTGCAGCAAAATGAAAATAAATTTATGTCTACGTTGATAAATTATGTAAAATATTGGTATTTTAATTTAAACGGTTCTCATTTCCATTTGTCTGATTGAACGTTTCGGTGGCTTTCTTTTTAATAAAATATTAAATGTTAATTAAATTAATTAATATTTACCTACCGTAATTTCGAATTCTGAAAAACTAACCATATTTTCATTATTATGTACTAATAATATTATGATTTTTTTATGCATTTTTATGAAGTTTGAGAAACTGTTTTATATAATTTTTACAGTACAATAAATTTCACAAAATTGGACTGTTTTTTGTGATGGTTATTTAAAATGATACTGTGTACCAATTAGCATAAAATAATGCTTGAAGGTTTTCAATTTGATGCTTGTATTTTGAAAAATAACTTTGAATATATGTTAAGGTTTAACACATGTATTTAAATCTAACATCAGTTTAAGAAATGTCACATAGTAAATTTCTTATTATAAAATTATATAACTCCTTTATACTTCTTTCGTATATCCTGTTTGTAAAAGCCCAGTGGCCGTTTAAATAAGTAAATTTATGATATTAACTTGCTCATCGTCTCCCTATCATTGAAACAAAAATATAACCAGCTTTCATTATATTTAATTTAACGTTGATCGATAAATCACATCAAAATATCAAAAAGGTTTCTATTGTGGGTTTTAAATAGTCCTTATAAGAAATATATTTATAGAAAATACCAAAATTGTATTAGAATTATTCGACTCGGCATCACGTTTCTAGGTACACCTTCAATACTCGCAAACCCTTCGAAAATTCACAGAAAAATACGTTAGCCTCCTACACGCGAAATGCATCAAATAATAGCCGCCCTGTGAAGACTTTAAAACCACTCTAGTCGTGTGAAAATTCCACCCTATTTCTACCCCCGAAATAATACTACGGAAGGATGCCTGTAGTTGCAAGCAGCCGGCCCCCTGGCGCCGCTACCCCTATATTTATTTTTCATCCCGCTTTTGCTTTTAATACGATAGATACTTCCCGGTGCCTACCGAAGCTGGTTTCTACGCCAACGGGGTTATATAAGCCTATCTAGTTGTCAGTGGCGTGCATTGCTCTATGACCAAAGGTAGACTGTCGGAAATATTTCAAGTTATGAATTAATCACTATTATTGACCGGTCAGTGACTGGGGTGGCATCGCGTTTGGGTCTCACCCAGGCGTCGTGAGTTCAATTCCTCGGCTGGCTAAGTCCTCAATTACGACACAAGCAACATCTTTGATGGTAGTAGGAGATTTTCAAATATTGTCAGGTTATTCGTAACTAGGGTATATTTGAATTTATTTATAAAAAAAAAAATTAAATAATTTGTCAAGAATGTGTAGAATATGTATTGTAGATTAAATATATGAAAATGGCTGTATTACTCGTATTATCATCTTTCCTACTTTTTTGGACACTTGGTTAAATGACTGTACGAGTTCTTACTTATTAATTTATTGTTATTATATTTAATTCGTACAACTCAAATATATATATATACATATATATATTTATTTATTTTTCTTTAATTTAAAGTACATAAATCAAATTTAATAACGTTATTAAGTTTTCGAATTATTTTATAGTTTTAAAATGCCAAAACAGCTGTCGCAATAATTAAAAAAAAACTTAACTTCTTACAGAACTTAATAATAATATTATTAATTTTGAATTATCACAAACTAAAAAAAAAGTTCGCTATTTATTAAAAATTGGTAGCAATTTTTTTTTTCTATCCTTTTAATTTATTTTGTATTTCGTTGTTTTTCTTAGGATAGGCACAGATTTGAAGCATTTATTAAGTGCGTACCACCGCTGGTTGTAGGTATGTGAGTGTTTCTGAGCTATTTTCGGTCTTCAGATATATTGCATTTCGATCAATAAAGCCAGCATCTAAAGAAAAGTATTTAGTTTTTCACAAAATCGATCATTTACATCATCATAAATGTATTATTTTTAACGTGTTATATTGCAGGAAATATTTCCATGTATATATAAAATAAATATCATCGCATCATTAATAGATATTAAAAAAATTCACTCTATTGGAATCACAATGTTTAAAGTCATAAACATTACTACTGCTTAACTGTTTGGCACCCAAAATACATTAATTTTGTAGTCTGCTAATGCAAGAAATAATACTTCTATTATTTATCTACAAATACTATACGGTTAGTTATAAAAATACAAAGACAAAAAATCCTCGCCAAACTGTATCTGTTTTAATTTATATGAAATAATGTATCGTAATTTTAAACGTTCAAAATTGGTTTCACTGGTTTTCAACCAAATTTATTTTCAGAGGTTTTGACATGTAAATCATAGGATTTAAAGGATTACAGTTTGACAATTTTTGTCTTTTGAAATCTAATATATCTTCCTAATTACCGGTGAAATGACTATATATTAATGGTTTTTTTTTTACTTTGATAGGCAATGTAGTAGAAAGGCATAGATGTATAATATTTAAGCAAGATGCCCCATGAATTGAATCATATACTTGATTCAGAATAACAGAAAAGACTACTATGAATGTTTATGTGATTGAAACAAGAAGATATTTTTTTACCGTAACTCCACATAGGAGATCCTGAAGGAAATCATTTCCCTCATCATCTTTGTGGATGCTGTGTGGATGGTCTTTTAGAGGATGGGAAGGAGTGAAATTGGGTCTTGAAGAGACCCAAGTTGTAGGATGGAAGAAACACACAGGCCGGCAGATCATTCCACAGCCGAGCTTTTGAACATAAGAACGAGTAGTAGAAGCAACCCGTTCTCATGAGACAAATGTCAACCGTGTGCAAATGTCGGACACGCGTTAGCGTGTTTCCCGACTATGCACAGATGCCGAAGAGATCAATGACGCTAGTTCCTCATAGAATCTTTCATTATAATACCGATATAACAAGGACAGTATTCCCACCTGACGTCTGTGCTCCAAAAATTGCCGTCCATTTGTTAAGAAAGGCGAATCTATCAAACGCCCGTTTCTGGACAGAGTCAAGGGTTGTGTGGTAAGGTAAAATTGTATGGCATACTATCCCTCTGCCTATATCTAGCACGAAAATAACATAACCCTTACATAGTAAAATTGAATTATAGAGTGAAATCGATGGAAAAGTATTATTCTTAGTTCATTTCCACGCCAACAAAGGAGTACAATACCGAAGGCTGAATTCATCGAATCTTGTTCTATTTTATGCAAATCGTTAAACAACATTTACGGGTTACAATAATAATTGTATTGTGGGGATATTTTCGGATCCAATCCTTCTCGGAAGCATTACCACAAAGATATTAATAACGTCATTATTGATTTATTCGATTCCTTAATGAAATATATTAAGTCCTTACATAAGTTTGCGTCTGCAGCAAAATGAAAATAAATTTATGTCTACGTTGATAAATTATGTAAAATATTGGTATTTTAATTTAAACGGTTCTCATTTCCATTTGTCTGATTGAACGTTTCGGTGGCTTTCTTTTTAATAAAATATTAAATGTCAAATAGGTTTACTTTGTTCATCGAAAAAGAACTGTTATTTATATGGTTTTTTTCTTATTTTTTTAATATTTCTGGAAATATTTTTTTCAGTACAAAAAATTCCTTAAACGTCACTTTGCATGTTGTTAGTCAAGTAATATCAGAAATAATTTATCGGTAAATTCTCTACGGGTTGTTATGAAAATGTTGGAAGTTTTTTCATTCTTAAACTGTATACTTTAAGGTCTATGAAATATATACCAAACACCAAAAAATAGGTGCGGTTTGAAAACCAGAGAAAGCAATTTTGAAAGTTTTACTTTAAAATTACGATACGTATTTCGTATATAATTAAAAAGATTACAGTCCGAGGATTTTTGTCTTTCGAAACCTAATGCATTTTCCTAATTACCTATATAGAACTAACAAATAAATCATTCGCAGCATTTCTCAAGTTAGCAACCTAGAAATTGTCTATTTTTGGGTGCTGACCGTCAATGTAACATATGAGTTACTTTCAATAAAAATTCAAGTAAAATAAAATACCGAACCTATATTTACATATTGATCCAGGGTGGAAGATACTCTCAGTAACCTACTGGTTAGAGTCCAGCATTCAAAATCTAAACATTATTTTCAATGAAATTAACAATTCTTAGTAATCAGATATAAATAACCAGGTACTTCTCAATCTTTCTTTCCTCTTTCCCCTCCCCCGCTTCATTTAGTCCTCGAATGGTAGACGCCAAAGTTTCACTAGCTCCGAGCAGTCAAAAATCATGAACATATTTTATATATTATATGACAATAAAAGATAATACAATATTATGCATGTAAAATAATGTTCTACTAACTTGATTCAGGGGCATCATTTTCCAAAAAGAATCCCGTCCTGTTGTGAGCACCCGAAGATGATCCATTTCTGTTCCCAAGCAAGTCTCCTGCAGAATTCCCATTCTTCCCTATTTCCACCAACTCCACATAATCCTCCAATATCTCTCCAGCCTGCTCGCCTTTTTCCGCTCCTGGTAAACCGGTCTGATTCAGTCGAGGATCAGTGGTTAAAGACTGTGTTCTGGGAACTGGCCACGCAGACTTTGGCGGGATAAATGGCTTTCTTGTTTGAGAATCAACTGATCCATCTTTATTTGTTGATTTTCCGGTGAAGTTCTCTATGGGCAGGCCAATCAAAAACTCAAATTTTGGTTCGTCGGCGCCTTGAGTTTCTCTGTCAGTTAAATCTGTCTTGTATTCAGTCCCATAATCTTTCTTTTGGTCATTTGAACCGCTGGACTGAAATATGTCTGAGAGGGTTTCATCTCTGTCTCTCTCTGCGTCTAATATTCCTTCTTCCACTGGACTATTACCCAGAGAAGACGTGGCATTAATCTGTTTTTCTATGTCGGTGTTTGTGTATTCTTTGCCTCCTTTGCTTTGGAAGAATGTATCTGACGGTTCTTGAAAGGGCAAGGTATCTGAGTTGTCGCTTGCAATGACGTCTCTACTATTTGTTTCCACACCTACTATGTCTTCTTCAAAGGGGGGAGATTCGTCATTGTCTGGACTTTCGTAAGACTCGTCTGCAAGTTCAAAGATGACCCCATCGTTTGGGATAACTGGGGCATTTTGCGCGTTTTGTTTGGCGAGTTGGCTAAGGTCAGACACGGAGGTCTCCCGGTTCCTCTCAGATTTGAGGATGCCCTCCTCGATCGGGTTGGCGGCGGAAACTAAAGAGGGAGACCACTGGCGGGTGTTATTTAAAGGGGTTTGCGGGACGATTTCTGAAGAATCATTGAATCGTGACCCCCCGCTGGCGGGTCCCGCGGCGGCGAGTATAGCCACACAAGAGAGCAAGTAGAAACTTGACGGGCCCATGGCTCTGCTCTTTGATATTATTTTACTCAACACCCTGAGATTTAAACACTCATTTGAATATTTATCTGAATTTATTTCTCTTTTGACGCGTCGTTCGTTCTGATTGAAAATCCATCTTTATTTAGCTACGAAATGTGTACAATCCAGATTATATTAAAGAAAAACTTATTCTTATAAGAATTATTATCTTTCACAGAAAACTTTTATTGACCAAACCGCATATTCTTCACACTGAATTGGCGCGTATCTGAAACAAAGGAGAAATTACATAGTATTAGTATCTGTCTCTGAATTAAGTACATTGTCCTCCCGTTGAGAGGTCCATTGTGACCTCGTTATCTATAACGTACGTCGTTTATGACAAAAAGGGAAAAGTTGCAATGGAGCCAAAAGCGTTATGGCTTCATAAACATAGCTACAAATTTTTAAATTGTTAAAAGTTATTTTCTTTATCTTTCCGCTGAGGAGTTTGTCGTAACAAATCTTTCCATTAAATGCGCGGTTTATGAAAAAGATTGAAAGTTTTCAACTAATCAATGACTTTACAAACAATATTTTTTTAATCTAATTTATCGGAAAGAACTTATTGAAGCTTATAAACCCAATTGTAATATTTAATCATTGAAGAAGTTAATATTAGCAAATCTCAAATGAAACGTGAAATAAGAAATATTACAGAAAATAAAAAGGCCTCACCGGAGGTTAATTGAGAATGACATAAGTCTTAAATTTGGGGGATGATATCGATATAAAAAGACGTAAAATAAACATGTCCCGTTAATTCGGTGGTTAGAGCGATTGCCCCCGTAACGCAGAGGTCCTGGATTCGATTCCCGAATGCGCCTGATTATTATATGTTCCTTTTTCTTTTCCATGCTTCATTTCAGATTTGTTATCATTATTTTCTTCCATGAATAATATTTTCCAAATTTGATAGTGTAAGTCTAATTGATTTTTGTCAGTCGTTACGCAGACAAACTTTTATAATTAGTAATACTAAAATAATTAAATATATACCTTGTTTACACATTATTATTAGTGTAAACAAAGTAAATTTTTAATTAATAATGACGCCACAAAGTTGACAATCGTTTGAAGAAATTTTAATTAGTAATATCTAATTTTGTGACCAAGTAAATTATAAATGTTTTATCAGTAATATTGTAGAGGTTCGAAACCAATCGCTAAGTTGTTATTGACAAAATATGTAAATATATTCATATTGAACTCCATAGGTGTCGCCAATGGCAACGTTTGACTGATTCCTGCTTTACAAATGTAGCATTGTTGGATGCTATATATTGTATGGATTTTATTTTAAAAGAAATCTCTTAACCTTAAACTCTAGTGCAGTTACACCTTGATGCTTTAACTCTCCTTCGGCCTCTGAACGACTGTGATTTGGATAAAATAAACGAGCGCTTTCATATGACGGTCTCCGTGGTTGAGAGGTTACGAATCTTGGCTAAGAATCCGGAGGTCGCGAATTCAAATCCCGGAGTGCGCAAGTAAATTTTATTTAATCAAATTATGTTATTGAACATATTATTCATTTAAAAAGTATGTAGTATATTTGCAGCACGTTCCAGAGTGGTGGATATTGTCAGTATCGCCCACCATTCACAATCGGAACGTTGCTTGAAATGGGTTTAGCCGTGTTTCGTGACCAGATCTGCATCTCCTTCCCCTCCTCAATACATTCAGTTCCACAACATATCTCAATTGGGGATGTCATAGTCTCACTGGCTCCAGACGGTTGGGAACAATCAAAACTCTTGTATGGTATCACATTAAAAAATATATATGGTATACTCGTACATATATACGAACAAATCTTAAAGCAGTTCAACTTGCCCCAATCATCGACCACCTGCGGGGCGATGTATCAGTTTAAAACATTCGTTCGTGATTTTAATCAAATTATAATGTAAATGTTTTTCAAAGATTAAATCAAGGACTGATAATATAAATTTTCATAATAATATATAATACTAGCTAATGTGTACCCGGTCTTGCTCGGGATTATTTATTTTTTAGAATTTATACCAGTTGTTATATTGAATATTAGGGTATAATTTATGAAGTTGTTAATTTTTGCTAGTCCTTTTGGTGCCATAATTGATTTGACAGTGAAATTAATACTCTGTGATGACTATTACTATCTCTAAAGAATGAAATAAAGAAGAACTAATTTTAAAAATTTATTTCATTCCAAACATTTATTTTATTTTTTCAAAATATATCAAAATAATAAAGTTGGTAGATAGATACGTACGTGCGTTTTCCATTTTGGAAAATATTCTACACAAACAAACCTTCTTCTTTTGAATTATGTAGTCTTTGGCTAAACAGGGTGGTATATCTATGGGCTAACCTTAATACAACATGGCGGGTTCAATATTTTTCATACTTATTTTAAAACATTATGGCAACAGTTTTTCATATTGGATTTCATTAAAATTATCTAAACCTTCTCGGCACTAATAAGAACAACCTGTGTTATTTTCAGCGAAACTGGTCGAGTAATTTCAGAGAAAATCGAGGAAAGGCAGGCAGACAAACATTCGTTTTTATATATCATGATTACGATATATAATTTATATATCATGATTAAGATATATAATTTTTTTTTCTTAATATGATGGAATCATGGACTCTATCAAATCCTTGTTCAGACTCTGTCTTGACATTATCTACCTAATGTAGGTATGTGTTTGTCAAATTGCCAACGTTAATCATAAACTTTCTGATGTATTCCTTTTGTACAAAATTATGCATGTATCAATCGATACACCAAACATTTTATCACAAATCAACGTTAATACACCAAGAAGAAAATCGACAAGGAGGATAAAAGACTTTTTTTAAATATTAAAACCTATCATACAAATACGGGATATTTCTCTCCTTTAGCGCGGATATTAAGAAATTACAATACTATACACCGCTCTAATAATGAAATAGACATTTTTAATTACACAATTAATAAATTTAAAACAAAAAAAGTTTTACCGTTAGTATCAAACTGATAATGTGATGATGCCCTTCATTAAGTACTAAAATAGTGTACCATCAGCACAGGTGACAATAAGGAGTTAGTTTATACACCTACTTTATAATATGTGTTCGTTCTTTCATTTGTTTTCAGTTGATTTAGTATCATTTTTGCCAGATCATAATTGTTGTTTTTTATACTTATTAATTATCATTGCTTTTTAAACATTCGTGTATGTAAGTTTTGGGCATATTGTGTTACTAAAACAAAATAAAATAAAATAAAAAAATTAAATACGTATGTAGGTACCATCGTTTGTCTGTCAGTTCTATTTTTTCCCCATTTCGTGTGATGTGATGTTTTTATTGGTCAGTAAATATTATATACATTGCTACATGTTTGTAGTAAAAGCTCAAGCTTATATAACAATTTTCTTCGTGAATTGTGACCGTGCTCATTCATCTGAGAATAGCACAAAAGCAATTGAATGTGTGTATTTGTTACGTCAGAGTAATTCGTACCCCGGCCGAACCCTGAACCCGGCAACTTCCCGGGCTCCATTCGGAGACAAAGCTCCGGAACGAGTGTTTGCCTGAAAGCTATCGGTCACCGCACCATAAAAGCTTATTGTTCGAACGCCCAGAGCATAAATCATATCTCCCCTGCCCTCTAGTCTCCTGGTAGCAGCAGAAAGGGACCAATGATAAACTAACTGTAACTTAACTTTGGTCGAATGCTACAAGAAATTTTTTTTAATATTTTTTTTTTTTGTTTTATTTTGAAAATATTTCAGAAAATTGATAAAGAGCGAAATATTAGGATTTTTTTTAAATTTTAATATAAATCAAATTTAATAATGTTATTATTAAGTTTTGCGTGTATTTTTTGCTTTTTATTATTGTGACAGCTGGTTCGGTGTTTATGGTCATTTTGTTAACTGTTAATATTATGAGATTTGTCATGAGATTGTGTTTATTTTGTCTCTCGCCTTTGTTTATTCCTATATATATAATTTACATTATTCTTCTAATTTCGTATTACTGTTGTAAATAGGAGGTAAATAAATAAATAAAAAATTATCACATGTTTCTCGAGATCATACATTGTGTTAATATTGCAACAATCTGTTGACAATTAATTTTCCATCTCAGTTGATAGTATAAATAATATTACAATGATATTACCAGCACGAAAAAAATGGTCCTAAACACCATTTTGCAGGTTCCTAACTCAAGCAATACCACAAGTAATTTATCTGTAAAATCTGTACCGGTAGTTAGGAAAATACATAAGGTTTCAAAAACAAGAATCCTCAAGTTGTAATCTTTGAATTCTATAAAATAAATCCCAAAATGTCTGAAAATACGTGAAGTATGAAAACCAATTTTTAACGTTTTACCTAAAATTCCAGTACGTCTTACATATAGAAATTAAAATATTACAGTTTGAAGAATACTGTCTTTTGAAACCTTACACATTTCCTAATTACCTGTTTAGAATTTACAAATAAATCATTCGTAGTATTTCTTGAGTTAGCAACCTGCAAAGTGTGTATTTTTAGGTGTTGACCATTAAACTTACACTTCAGAAGCTAAATCAAAGACTGTATTATAAAATGGCATACAACAATAGTCACATTTGTTGTATATCATATGTTCGTTTCTTAGCGCGTGTAAGTGTGCGATTGGCGCGATAATTGGTCTTCAACTTATTGCTACAGAAAACTTGGGTTTGAGGTCAAAACACTCTCCTTAACCTAATGATCTTTCTTTTCATCAAAAAGTAAAGTAAATATAGCACGAATTAGAAGTGATTTATTCATTTTTGTTTTACATTATGAAATATAGGGCATTAAAGGAATTGATTTTTCGCGATTTTAGAGGCACCTTAAACAATTATTTGGGGGTTACGGTGATGAAAAAAAAAATGACTTTGAAAATATAATGATGTATAAATTAAAAAATATATATTAACCCTTACGACTCCTTTATCGGGTGCCAGCCGACATCACTATTTGTACGCTACAACTCGTTGTAGGCTGGCGGCCGACAAGATAAGACGTGCCCGCGCGGTGTATTTTCAAAAAAAACATTTAAATTCACGTTTTAATAAGATTTTGACTGTTTTCCGTTTTTGTTTTACTATAAAATAACCTTTTTGTAACTGCCTATCAATAAATTAATGTTTTGACATTATTTTAATTAGAGTTGGCTGACAACAAATATTAAAAAATAATGGAGTGGTAGGGGTAAAAATAAGCATTATGGTGAACTTTAGAGTAAATTGAAAACGACCAATTTCCGTTGGAACACAAATTTCCCGTAGATAATTTGAAATGTCGACCCGAAAATTGTTTTTTTTTTTTCATAATTTAAAACAAAAATAAATAAAATACTTCTCATACGTACTAGATATTTACTAAACCTTTAATTAAAAAAATATATATATCATTCATTTACGATGGGTATTCTGGTTTCAAATTCAAAATTAAGTTATGTATGAAACAGGCAGCGCACCCGTTCCCCTTAAAGCATTTCACGATCGTCTGTAATGGTAATCGGAATGGAATAATTTAATTGAAAATGCAGTCAATTCTTTTCAGGATTTTCAGAACGTAAATCTTTTAAACACTCTTATCTACAGCAGACCTATGACCAAATTACGTGCAGTAGAGTTGTAAGACAAAATTCATGGCTATCTCCGTTCAAAACGATCGTAAAATTATTTTTATCTTGAGTTAAATTTTAAAAGTGCCTTGTAAAATTTTCGCTCTTGCCAAATTTTTATGTGAGCTCTCTGAAAGATTTTAGATTACCTAAAGAACACACAATTGCAGAAGCTGTTGCAATACGGTTGTCTCCTTTTTGTGGATATTATATTAACGAAAGTAAAATAAGTTTTTCGATATCTTCAAAAATGTTGAGCTTTCAAAGATAATTTGGGTAAAACGACCATTCTAAATACCCGTGACGTCACGACACAGAAATCAGTATAATTCACAATTCGAATGGCAGCACCGCTTACTACCGAGCAAGTCATTTCATGTACCGTAACTTTCTAAAATATTAGCATTTTGACGGCTTATGTCTTCGGTACTATACGGTATTTCCAAAAATTCAAAAAGTCCTGTTCTCAACATGCTCTAATTATAATGAAAAGTCGATCAAATTCGAGTGATTTGAAATAATAACTTGTTACACAAATATAGTTCACACCATAATAGACCCTACCGCAGACCGTGATATGGAAGAATGCGAGTCAATATCGAACAATTTTAAAAATAACTCCACCATTGAAATTAGAGTAGTTAAATAGATATTTCACAATGAACGCGTTGTAAACGACTGAATGTGCGTAACCGTGAGGACTTTTAAAACATTTACTTAAATAATATTAATGGTGCTATTCTCACTTAGCACGCCTTACTTACAACGGTTTAAGTAAATATTAATATTAATTAAACCGCGCTACATATTATAGTGCAGGTTTAAGACGGATATTGTAAGCATAAGCCATAATAATACGTGACAATAATAATTGCGTAAATAAAATCAACATTGTTTAAATGATTGTTAAACTTGGAGAAGTAAATACTGAAGTTTAACTAGAATATTAATAGGGAACATTGTTCTAACAATATTAGAAGAAATGGTTATTCCACCAACAGTAAAGTTTTATTATAGCGCAAAAGCAGAAAGAATAACACAGGAACAACACACGATTTACAATTAAAAATCATTGTTATTGGAGTAGACAATAAAGGCTTTATAGAAATTATACGGTCACAGATAAAACCAAACCTTCTAATGTCGCGAAAACTTAAAACATCGGTTTTCATTTACTTTTTCATTACTTTGCTTGATGATTTTAGTTAATTTGCTACTATTTTGTATTTTCAAATTTAATTATATTTTGTAGGAACGTAAGTACTTATTTCAGGGAAGCATTAGATGAACACAAACAAGTTTTAAGATTACAAATAAACAAATGCCATTGTAATTAAGCTATCGTATACCTACTAATGTCGAATTTTGAATATGCTAAATAGTAATTCCTAAATGAAACTTTTTTATTCCGGATTGTTATCACTGTGGTTAAAAAATCTTTAAAAACAATTGTGCTGAATAAATGAAAATATATAAACTCTTGACGGTCGGCACCCAAAAATACACACTTTGTAGTCTGCCAACGCAAGAAATACTATGAATTATTTATACGAATGGTTTTAAGAAAAATGAATAAGGTTTTTAAAGAAAAAATTCTTAAATATTTTAAATTCTCTATGAAATGCTTACTGAAATTTTAAGTGAAACGTTCGAAATTTTCTTCACCGGTTTTCAAGCTGCACCTATTTTCAGACATTTTGGTATGTTTTTCACAAAACAAAAAAAAAGTGATTACAGTGCGAGGATTTTTGTCTTTGGAAATATAATAAATTTTCCTAGCTAGCCGTGTAGAAATTACAGAATTTCTTGAAAATAACAACTAATAGATTATTTTTTTTAATATTTAACTAACTTTATGTAAAAATAACAAAACATTGTATATTATATACACGCATTGTATAACCTGAATTGTTTATTGTATTCTTAATATTCATTGTGTATTATATTTTTATATTTTCATTATATAACCTGAAGTATTTCTGTATAGCTATTACCAGCTTAAAAAATATCTGTACTTGATATTGTGTTCTTAAAAATCTCAATAAATATCAAAGATTCTTGAAAATAAGTAAGTTTATGCATATAATAAGATGTTACCACATACGTAAAAACAGTTAGATTCTACTTACTTTAACATATGAAAAAATATATTAAATTCTCTCACAAAAACAGCCTTGCATGATTTGAATCACATATAAAATAAAATATGCAGTTACGTGACTTTAATAAGAGGTGTTTCGGAGGTTTAATTTTTCATAGATTTTTTTACACCCTTACAGTTGTATAATCTAAGATATGTGGTACTGAGCTATGACAGTGGGTTTAGTAGGTAGATTCTGTTGATAAATAATGTCGGCCCCGTTTACTTCAATAAGTACATTTCATTCAACGATTCTACTTTGAAGTTTATCGCTTTTCTTTTGCTTATTGTGTTTTTTTTAATTTTTTGATTGAGGACATTTTCCATCAAAACTAAAATAAAGAAGAAGGAACAGATTAGGCCTAGTTATGAAATTTTTGACGTTTGTCAGTTAAAAAAATGACCGCCGTCAGTCGCCCATTTATAAAACATAACGGTCATACTGTTGTTCACTGTGCTTGACGACTAATGACAATTTGATCAAAAACTGAAACGGGGCGAGAATCGGGGTTTAATGGGGAACGTTCAAATGTCAAAAAATCTGAATGTCGCTGATCGTCGATTTGACCATTAATCAAATGTGACGACGTTTAGAACGCTACAACCTTTTTTTTAGACTAATATTGCACAAGAGTCCCAACTGCTCAGAGATGGTCGGGAATTTGGAGTCCCCAATTGTGAGGCTGAAAGGGATGGGGAAGAGAAAATTTGGGAAGTACCTGGCTATTCAGATCTGGTCACTAAACATGACTAAATCCATTGTTGGTTCCACTGAATGTTGGTATTTCAACAGGGCGATGCTGAGAGAATCTACCATTCTGGAGATTCCCAAGCTTCATTCCCAAAGTATGGAAGAATGTACCTTTTCCAGTGACCCAAGTTGTTGGGAAATGAATGCAGACAAGCGAAAGGAAGAAGATAACAATCACTCAAAGGTATTGCAATTCATTGAGTTCCAATCAGTTGGGTAAACCTCTAAACAGGATGATTCGGTTAAATTCTCCAATTCGTATCCATCAAGCGAGAGGCCTATTCTGGTTCGTTTTAAGAAAAAACATCCTTTTCCCTGGGCTTAAAGACCTCTTGCTTAAGAAGAACGTTTGCGCAGCTGCTTGTTTTATTTAAAACTTAATTTTGGATTTGATACCAAAATATCCGCCCAAACTGAATGATCCTTTTAAAATAAATGTGTAGTAAATATCTATAGACCATACAGAAATAAATTTTCCATGGTTTTAGATGCAACTTCGCAAATTATTTGCTGGTTAATGGTATTTTTTTGTTTGTTTGTCATATTTGCTGTGTAAATCTGATTACATTAAATAAAAATTTAAAAAAACATTTTTTCGTATAGATGTTTTAAATTATATACGGAAAATTTGTGTTCCAACGTAAATTAGTCATTTTTAATTTAAATTTAATCCCATCCTAATCCTGAATTCAATGCTTTTTAAGTTTTTTAATTATATATATATTTTATTTTCGCAGTTGGCCGGTTAGTATTTTTTTTTTCACCATAAAATTTTCTCTAAAATCGTGAAAAATCGTTTTATATAATGCCCTGTATTTCATAATTTTAAACAAAAATAAATTAAATACTTCTAATCCGTATTAGATATTTGCTATACATTTTGATATTTAAAAAAAATCCGTACATTCGGTTTGGTTTTATTTTACTTTTAAATTGCATAAATACGCCTTTTAACCAACAATTACGTTTTTTAAAAAGGTACCCACCTCAATAGATAGTAATAACCTTTTAATTCTGTCACTACTTCTAAAAGTGGCATTTCCCATACCTATGGTGGTAAATCTATGCCGTCGCCTATCGTTGTGTACTATTTTGTTTACCGTGCGAAAATTTCAACACCTATAAATATAACGTTATTATCTTAATAATAACTTAGTTGGAATTCGCTGAATGACAGCTGACAGCTGTCATCCGAGAGGATCGGAACCGCAGTTATGCGAGAAATCTTTAAGCCCAAGGAAATGAATAAGGAATTTTATTTAAAGAGAACCAGAATAGCCGCCTGGTCTACAAGATGCAGAGTTACTAGGTGTCTTAAAGACCATTTTTCATAGACCAGTATTTTGCGCAGAATCCGGAACACTAAATCAAATTATTGCATCCCTCTTCCGGGATGTTGTGAGACTAAATAATATAAAGGATGGTAAAGAGAAGGGGGGAGGAAGCTTTTTAAAAACTGGCTAATCATGTGGATCAAAACATAAATAAAAAAATTAAAGAATTTAAATTTCACCTAATAAAACACACTGAAAATATATACTGAATAATATTAAATATAAATAAATAAAATAAAAATACACTCGCCCACACACACAAGCTCCGCTTAATTATTTCGGTACACCTTATATTAATATTATTATTTAATTGTAACATACCACTTCTGAAAAATATTGTAACTTTTATTTTATTATTTGTAAATAATATAACTTTTTTTTTTATGTGTTACAAAAATATATCTAGTCGCTAAACATAGTTAAAGATAGCTCAAGAAAGTTTTCCGGTTGAAATAATAAAAAAATGAATAAACGCATTTAAAAATAAACATTATTATGTTTACGAACCCTGTTTTCGAACCAGCTACAATAGATGTCGTTACACTGATAGATACTCTCAGTATCAGCCTGGTGAAAGACCACCAATCAGAATAGAATCGTTGTTTAAAAAGGCTTTTCCGTGTTTAAACCTGATCCGAATACCCATGAAACCTTCCCCTTCCTCATCTTCTTCCCTTCCACCCCCTTCAGCATCACAATATATACCCCAATTGAGAATGGAAATAGATTGGAAAAATAATTACACGGCCGTTGAGGTGAATTTTTACAAAAACATACAACTTTCCAGCGCTATCTTCTGTCTTCACGATACTACGATGTAGGTACACTAATAAGATAAATTTTAAACCTATCGAATTTTTCAACATCATTGAAATCAATTTTTTTTTTTAATACAATCAAAATGTTAGAATCCTATAAACAATCCATCATTCTGTATTGGATATCTCGATTTACCCATCGCCACTGTTGACACAGCAAAAAAAATCCGTTACGTATAAATCACGTCATGATAAAAACGGTGATGAATTGCTCGCAAACACATAATGTATCATCTGTGTATATAATCTCTTATTGCATGTCCAATCTCTTGATCAGCAGGGGGGAATAAAGTGGATCAGAGGAACGATAGAGACAAAGAGATAGAGAGATATAGCACGAAAGAGAATCAGCTTTATTCCAAGTGTGAATTTTCTCCTTGGCAAAGTGCGCTTAAATTTCAAGCGTTTATAATAATATTATCATCTCCCGAGCGCAATTTAAAATTTCGTCTCTAGTTTTTATGGCAGCTTCGGATTACCTTCACGACTTTCTAGAGATAGTAGCAATTTCCGAAGAGATCGTTGTATGAAAAGACAATGTACGTTGATGACATTTTTACATGCAAAACTTTCGGTAGTCACTAAAAAGAATTCGAATTTTTAAATTTTTATCTATGCCGATTTCCTTCCTTGCCAGTGCTGTCAACTGATTTGGCATATCGCTAATTATTTCAATATATCTGTAAATACACTAAACACAGACTTCAAATGTTCGATGTTCCTCAGCAATGCATTTATGTATTGGATAAAATAATTAAAATACATAGGTATTTATCGAACGGGGGTTGCGTGGTCGTCAGTAGTAGACGGCGCTCTGCCGGCTGTAATGGACGTATCATGCGCTGTATGCATGGCAGATATTTTTTCCTTGATTACAGCACTTGTACACAATATCTTGCTTTGTACATATAATACACACATTATGTACTATAATTAAAATGATTTACATAAGTAATAAACGTAAACTATTCATTTTTATCCAAACATAAAAATTTCAAATTATAAACATGTAACCTATACACTGAGTGTGCAGCACCGGAGGAGCTAGAGGGATTTTAAACATGTAACCTGTACACTGAGTGTGCAGCACCGGCGCTAGGGGGATTTTAAATATGTAACCTGTATACTGAGTGTGCAGCACCGGAGCTAGAGGGATTTTCTACAACCGTAAAGGATCAGTTAAAAAAATGGTTGTCGCCAAATTATATAGAACCCTTCGACTACTGAGTATCAGATTATCTTTCAAGAAGGACTTTCGATATTTGAAGAATTTCATCAGAAGTAAGTAAAAATAAGGGTATTTCGGTAACACGGATACGCCCACAACACTACTCATTTCAGTATTCCATTCTAAATGTAACAATAATGTCAGAATTCAGTCTTTTAGATGCTCGCTTATAGATTGCATGTAATTAGTAATACGTGTGCAGAGGTAGCTGGTATATTTGACTGTTCGGATTGTATACAAGAAGACTGTATAATGTCATATCTCTCACAACCAAGGCATATCAATATTCACGTATTGTAGTACTTCATAACTAACTCATTCCTACTGATCATTTCATATTATCAAATTATTTAAGGCGGTACTGTTTGTCTAAGAATTAAAAAAAAATCGTTTTTTTAATACAGTGTATATTATACTGTAGACTTACCCTGTCTAAACCTAATAGTGGTATTCATAAAATTAACTAAAAGAGTTAAATAATTTAAACAACAGCTGTGAGAGTAACTAAGAAGTAGCGATAGGGTAACGAGTAACAATAAATTAAAGCAAACAAGAACCAAGGACTAAACGAGGATAACCTTATCTGTCCATAATCCATTTTCAAGAGATGGGAAGAAGCTGTTTATGGCCCTGGTTTGGCTGATTAACCGGTCAGTATAAATAAATTCATTTATGTATCATCAAATAATGGTACAGAAATGAAATTTTCTCAAAGCTGTGTTTTACAAATTGACAACCACGTTATCTCAATAAACTGTTTTTTTTAACGCTGATAGCAGAATTACATCGATAACATTTTCACTTATAACTCGAACAATAGTAAAAAATGGAGGAAAAATTTTAAAAAACATTCCGTCGTTTTGTGAAAAAAATACATTACAAAAATTATATAGATTAGGAACGTGTTTGGATTTTTTTTAGATACCTACAACTTCTGGAAGACTGGTGGTCATTAAGGAGTGTTTTCTGGATACCGTTGTATCCAAATATATGAAACCGGTGAAACAAGGGCGGTAGATACTTTTAGTATCGCCCTGGTGAAAGAGCACCATCCAGAAAAGAAACGTAGCTTAAATAGCTTTACCCGTGTTTGGTGACCAAATCTGAATAGCCAGGTACTTCCCCATCTCCTTCCTTTCCCCACTATCTTCAAGCTCACAACATACCCCAATTGGGGATGCCATAGTCGAACTGGCTCCAGACGGTTGGGAGCAGCTGGGACTCTTGTGGGGAACTCAATTTTTTTTCTTGTCTACAAAACATTTATACATATTTACATTTATAATAAATATCTGCACAAAATTTCAAAAAGAATACTCGAAAAGTTTTGAAATTATTAAATCCTAAAAATCATCTCCAAAATATAATCGTCCTGGACAACAATACCGCCTTAAACAAGTCTCGCTTTAATTTATAAATATCTTAATATGTAAAAGCCAATTAAAGGGTGTAAAAATGAATTAATAAATGTTCTTATCGATTTATTCCTTCTTGGTAGTACATACAAAATGGTTCTGCAGTTTTTTTTTAGGAATCTCAACCCGTTTTATAAAGTTATTTTCGTGTCTCTAAAGCCAAAGCATTTTCATAAGACTTGTCGACCCGCACAGTGCGTTCCTAGATATTCCAATTCACGACAAAAAAGTTAAAGTAACCAAAAAGCAGTCCAGACCCAAAGTTTGGCGAACTCGCCTTCCAAGTATCAGGCAATAAAGCTTGAATTAAACTACCACCAGAACTGAGACGGATTAAAAACTTCAGAGCGAAACTCGAGACGAGACTGATCCCTTCAGAAAATTATATGGGTTAAAAAATAAATAAACCTTCATTTCGTGTCTTGTCGAAGTTTTGTCGTAACAATTTTTGTCAATATGTGAATCCTGTCACATGGTGTATTTTTTACAAATTCCAGTGTTCATTGCACCTTTGTAATTACTGATTACGAAAAGCTACAATACATATTTTTTGGGTCAGTATTTATGTTACTGTTATACTTTGTGCAACGCCCTTGAGGATGATTCCCAAAAAGGATACTATAAAAAAATACCAAACTATTTTTTTTTGTGTCTTTTTATTAACTCCACACTAAGGAAAATAAGAATTTCCCTTGGGGCCAATGTCATCTTTGGGAATACTGTATGGAAGGTTTTTTGAGGAAAGGGAGGAGGGGAAGTTCTGGGAAGGAAAGGGGAATAAAGGGCGAAGAATATAGGGGTGAGTGTTTCCAGGAGTGACGGACGTGCGAATACATTCTTCCCACTGTAGGGTCGAGAGAGTCCAACTAGAGAGGTCAAAGGGTTTCCCGGGAACCCCTGCTAAGTCATCAAACGTAGCAAACCACTCGGGGTGAGACCTATAGCGGATGTGTTGGTTATCCATTTAATGGTTCCGGGGATAGCGGTACCCATACCCGCCTCCCAAATGGAAATTTAATAAAAATATGTTTTATATATTATATTGGAATGAAATGCCAAATTAATTTACAATTTTTTTTTTACCCGTTTGGTATTAAGAACCCCAAGAGCAATTAACCCGGAGACTCGTAATTAGCTTTCCACTTTCTCACATACTCTGGTTTCTGTGGAATAAGTGTAGAGGGTAGATTATATAATAAAGGTTTACACTATAGCAAGTCAGTTGCGGGACACGTCCATCTTCATTTTCTTATACCAAATAACTAGGCTAAGCCAAAATAAATTTCACCGTGCATAAAATCATGATTTTAGGGTGGGACACTTTTCAGGGTGGACATTAAAATTAGTATAACAACTGCCAAGAAAGATTCTAGAAGGTGTTTCACTATATCGAATGTGCCTACTCTCATAAAGAAAAAAATGTACCTTAACTTGTACTTAATAAATCCGCTTTCCCAACCTATAAAACGGTAGCGAATACCTACTATAAGCAATTATTTCATTCCCTAGCTACAGTATCGTTTATATGTTGGTAACTCCAAATACTCTTAAATGGCAATACCTCCAGTTCTTGAAATTTTATGGCAACATGCTACACTGGCGCCCTCTAGCGGCCCGAGCTATACGAATAGTTTTTTTATTCATACATTTTAATACATTTTCTTTGAAATATATCCTTAATAAATTATGGAAATCGAAAACTTCAAGAAATATTTATTAGGTGACCTGTATATAACTAATAATTTTTTAATAAATTATTTTGATCGTATTAATATTTAACCCTCACTGCTCGCGCACTGCCTAAATTGTTTACAAAGAAAACAAAATATTTATTACAACAGCAATACAGTCTGAAAGCCTAGCCTGTGCCGATAGAGGCGGCAGTGAAGCATGTTTTAAGAATTAAATGTAATGCATGTAATCAAATATTATGGAAATTTTTGAATTATTAATTATTGAGATTTTAAAACCTCATATCAATATTTAATCATTGTTGAAAATTAATATAACCTAAATGAAACATGAAAACGGAAAAAAACGACAGAAAATAAAAAGATTTCAGTCACATCTGGGACCCGAACCCGGGACCTCTGCCTATCTGGGGCAACCGCTTAACCAACTTAGCTAATGAGACCAGTTCAATTTATGTCATCTTCATCGATATCATATCTCAAATTCAATAATATGGGATAAAAAATGGAGAATAATATTGACAAATCTTGTGGTTAGGTTGTGTTAATATTAATTTCTACAATGATTAAATATCATAGACGTTAATCATTTACTATTTCAATGAAAAAACCAATTCGTACAACTCGCGCCGCTAGATATAAGCACCAAAGATATAAGCCGCCAAAATGTTAACATTTTAGAAGATTTTCGCAGGTACATAAAAACACTAGCGCGGCAGTATGCGTTACTACCATTTGAATTACGAATTGTACTGAATTGTATCTTGTGACGTCACTTTTCACTTTGAATGTATATAACTTTGTAATTCTTTAAGAAATCGAAAAAATAATTCTACTGTCGTCATTAAATATACCATAATACATGTTAATTAAAATAAAAAATGACGAGGCAACCTCATTGTATAAAATATAATTGGTCTAATAATTAAGTGAAGAAACTTATAAAGATCGTTCAGAGTTCATATACCATGTACACACTTACACACTGGCACAATACCCTTGATAACTTTAGCTCAATAGGCCGGAACTTTTAACATTGTCTATTCAAGTGAAACAGTATCTTTTTATGATTTTCAGATCAATATTCTGAATAAAGACTCGTGCTTTCAGAGTAATCGACTGAAGGGGGCATTTTCAGCACTTCCTTTGGAGAACAGTGAAGCCTCCTGTCTCGAGTGGTTCCCAGGAGGATAATTATCTGATGTCTTTCCGGAGACCTATTAACCGCGGAACTTGCCGCTAAATAAAACCTTCTGCTTTTGTTCGAAGACATTATTTTTGGATCCATTTATGTATTTAGAGGTATTATGAATACAGTCCCTATTGAACCGAATGAATAAGGAATGATAGAAGAAGAGAGAGACTTATTGAAATTACACAGACGTCTTGCTAAAAATGCCCAAAGCACCCACGAAAATCAACGCTTTTGTTTTGTTTTGCTTTTATTTAAATATCCTTATGTTATTCTCTTTTTTTAATTGTTCACGCATTCATTTCTAACTGCCGTTCTTCCTAACCATACTGGGCAACTGTTGAGCCGTAATTTTGCCTCAACACTGTTCAAATGCAAAAATTCTCGATCAATTAAGGATATCGATTTTGTGGATTAAGTTCCCCTCAGAAGAACACCAGTTATAAAAAAAGTGTCAACAATGTGAGCAAACGTCACCGAAATGTCAAACGTCATTATAAGTTTACGATCTTTTTTACGCGATTCAAATATTGAATGACGCATATTTATTTCCGCTTTCGAAAGTCAAAACATATATATTGTATGATTTAAATAAAACTGAAGAGAACCCAATTTATTTTAGTCATTATAGGGCATGCTTTGTCTTCTTTTTTCACTCATCGAGAATCATCAAATGTAAATGTACGAAACGAACAATGTGCTTTGCGGCATTACCAAAAGTCAAGTAAACACTTTAATTTCAACACAGACGTTTGTGAAGTATAAAATGTTAGTTGATGTATTAGTTTTTAAAACAAACAATATGTATTCATAATAAATACAATATTAACTCATGTATGTTAATTTAAAATTGAAAGTTTTTACTTTTATGTCACTTTATTGTCTTAAAAGTGGGCGGCTACTATTTTATAGTGGGCGGTCACCCCCCCCCCCCCCTCCCCATAAACAATTTAGGATGAAAAATGCTTGAAAATAGGCAAACTGAGCGAATATTTAACAAAACATTTGACTGATCGGTGACTCAGATTGATCATTCGAAAAGTTGGGAAGAACGGACTACGTTTATTAAAACCAATCGCTTAATAACAATCATTTTTTTAATTTATTTATTTTTTAGAACACAGTATAAATGAGCTATCGAAAATTATAATTATATTTTAAACGTTACAGTAATGTTAAAAAAATATTTTTAAAACGCTTAACGGTGACATAAAATAGAAAACTAAAACAATTATATAACACAAATCATTAAAACTGCATTATCGGCGCTACAATAATTAATTTAAGGATTCATCAAAGTGATGGTATAGATGACGCTTTATTGTATAAATGTGTAAATTTATCAACAATACCTCCAAACTTGTTGCCCAGATCATGCATCCTATTGGTTAGTGAGTGTGACTGATAGTTGGTTGTGTAAGTGTTGGAGAAAAATGTTACATTTTGTCTTCTGTTCCTCTTCGATACATTGCCTTTAATAGTGGCGACAATGGCAGCGCTGTCAATTGGGTGATTCGAATTCGAATCAAGTTTCCACCGTTATCTTTTTCTTTTCTGTGTTTTTTCGGTTCCATGTTTTATTTTTATAGCTGTTAAAATTATCTTCAATGATGAAAAATATATTACAATGCGGTTCAAGTTCTAGTTTTCCATATTCTCCACAAAACAGAAATACACTAATATATTACAAAGAATAAAATACATTACAATAAACGGGAAATAGTAAAAAGTATACATGGACAAGTATTGGGAATAAAAAATAGTACAAGCAAGGAAACATTTATATATTAATTGTTTAAACAATACGACAGATGATATAACCTGTATAAAACATGCAAGACAGAAAAATTATTGTATAAAAAGTCATGGGATCAGTTTTATAACTGTTTTGTGACATGGGTCTAAGAATAGTCGCAAAACTGTCTGTAAGTGACATTAAAAATGTCAACAGTCTATGCAGCAGTCGAGTCGCTCCACTGATTGGCGTGTTCTGGGAAACGGAAGTTCTCGCTTTTGGAGCATAAAAGAGTGAATGAGATCTCCCACGAGTATACTTGTCAGAAGCGTATAAGTTTATCTCTTTCAACATAGGTGGATTATATATGATTTGAGACAAAAAAATGTTTAAAAAAAATATCGTTCACCCATATTACTGCGAATCGCGTATAAGCATAGTTGTGCCCAGACTACCTACACACCAAACGTATTACTTTCATTGGCTCGTTTTGATAGTCAGTACAGTTTGATCGTAACTCGATGACAGTCAGCAAGCTTCCATGCCACGTCTCCCTTTATTTATATTATATAATACTTCTCTGCGGTTCTTTCAGCTCTACTACATAAATGTATGCCGTTCGGAGTATTTACTCGCAGTGGCAGTGACAGTGGCAGTGTATAGGTGGCTACCTAATATGACAGTGATTTGAATTCTCACAGCGGGCGGTAGAACCAATAACAATCCCATTGTCAACAATGATCCGCGACGTGACGGTAGTAAATAAAACTTGTGAACTAAACATACTCGTACATATATTATATTTCAATATATTTATTTTTTGTATTTGAATATCCTAAAAGCTGGACGATTGCATCCCCGATGAAGTTGTCTCTTACGACAAAAGCGGGACGATTGCATCCCCGATGAGGTTGTCTCTTACGACAAAAGCGGGACAATTGCATCCCCGATGAGGTTGTCTCTTACGACAAAAGCGGGAAGATTGCATCCCCGATGAGGTTGTCTATTACAACACAAACGGAACGATTGCATCCCCGATGAGGTTGTCTCTTACAATACAAGCGGGACGATTGTATCCCGGAAGAGGTTGTGAGACAACACAAGCGGGACGATTGCATCCCCGATGAGGTTGTCTCTTACGACAAAAGTGGGACAATTGCATCCCCGATGAGTTTGTCTATTACAACACAAGCGGGACGATTGTATTCCCGAAGAGGATGTCTCTTACAACACAAGCAGGACGATTGCATCCCCGATATTATATTTCAACATATTTATTTTTTTGTATTTGAATATCCTAAATGCTGGACGATTGCATCCCCGATGAGGTTGTCTCTTACGACAAAAGTGGGACAATTACATCCCCGATAAGGTTGTCTCTTACGACAAAAGCGGGACAATTGCATCCCCGATGAGTTTGTCTATTACAACACAAGCGGGACGATTGTATTCCCGAAGAGGATGTCTCTTACAACACAAGCAGGATGATTGCATCCCCGATGAGGTGGTCTCTTACAACACAAGCGGGACGATTGTATCCCCGAAGAGGTTGTCGCTTACAACACAAGCGGGACGATTGCATCCCCGATGAGGTTGTCTCTTACAACAAAATTTCATCTTAATTACAATTGTATCATATTAATTAGAACATGCTGAAGACAGAACTTTTTTTGAAAAAACCTAAATCACAGAACATGGAACTGTGAAGTCACAGTACATAAACTTTGACTTCACACTACATAAAATGACTGGTGCCGCAGTATGCGGTACTACCATTTGAATTATGAATTGTGTCTCGTAACGTCATGGGTATAAAAAGTAGTCAGTTTGTCCAAGTTCACTTTGAAAACTTACATACTTCGTCATTTTTGAAGATATCAAGAAACTAATTTTACTGTTATTATTAGCTCTCCAAATGAAATACATTTTTAAAAATAGTAGACAATCTCTTTGGGTTATGTTATGAGGTTGATGAGAGTAGGGAGGGGAAGAAGATGGAGAAGAGAGAGGGGAAGGTGTCGAAGTACTTGAATTTTCGGATCCGGTAACCAGAATGGTGGTTTTTTACCGGGGCGATGTTGAATCTGGAAGGTGACTCAAATATACTGAATATAATTTTTCCTTTTATGTGGGTAACAACCTATAAAGTAACATATTAATATTTGACGAGAGAGAAGCAGAGGAAGATATAGATCTGAAAGAAGTAATTTATGCATTTGGAAAACTATTGTATTTTCCAATAAATTTTACGGTGTGTGTTTATAGTTAGCGCTCAAATACGCAGTAATCAAACTTCAACTTATCTTAAAAACTTATTGAAGCTTGTTAACCTCATTGTAATACTTAATCATTGAAGAAGATAATATTAACAAATCCTAAATGAAACATGAAACCGAAAAAAAAGCACAGAAAATAAAAAGATATCAGTCGCATCTGGGATTCAAACCCTGGAGCGCTATTCTGGTTCTTTTTAATTAAGATTCCTTATCTTGTTCCTTAGGCTTAAAGCCTTCTTAATTAAATGCGGAATTCTGGAGAGACATGATAAAGAAATCCTAAACAGATAACAGATTATTTTAAAATATAAAATAATGTAATATCTTCAAGTGACACAAGGTGTGAACCAAAACTTTTTAAAACAATTACATTAAATTATCGTGCGTTTTAATACATTTTATTTTATTTTTAAATATCATAAGTACGCCTTTTAACGCAGTATTACGTTTTGTAAAAAGGTAACCCACTAGATAGTAATGATCTTTTTTGTCACATATTTTAAAAGTGACATTTTTCGTCATGGTTAATCTATGCCGACCGTAGAGGTGGGTCATTCCACTTATTTTACGAACTCAGTTCCAATTCTGAGTTCAACCACACGGACTTGACTCCTCAAACTCGGTCCTTCGTTCTTTCGGTCCACTCGGGTCCGCCGTTTCGGAAGCAAAAATCGTTTATATTACAATATTGAATACTTTCTGACTCCAATACAAAACCTTAGTATGAGTTCGGAACGAGTGAATCCAGATTTGCAACCTTATGATTACCGATTAACGATAGATTTTTAAAAAATTAAGTGGAGTTCTACAAATTAAACACAATAACAATTAATTAACGATAGAAGTCCTAGGTTCGATTCCCAGATGCGACTGATACATTTTTATTCTCTGTGGTTTTTTTTTGGTTTCGTGTTTCATTTAAGATTTGTTAATATTGTCTTCTTCTATGATTAAGTAATAAAACTGTTGAAAATATATATTGCACCTTAAATAATTATTACATACTTACGAAGTTAAGAATATAATTGTCTAACAAAACAGTCAGGTTAATTGTGATTTTAATTTTAATCATCTTAGCAATATTGTTATTTCCTGCGAGATATAAAGTGTTGTAATAATTCTCACAGACGTTTTACAACTTATTATTAATTTGGCTTTCTTGTATTAAGTAACAATGTTGTATATTCTAATCCTGGAATTATGTGGGTAACCTTTGCCACCTTTGACATTATACCCCTGATAATATCATCTACGGTAACTCAACGTACAACGTAACAGTTCCACGGCTCAGCTGTTCGTATCGACCCTGCACCACGCCATACGTATACATGTACGTTGTGACGCACAGATTCATGGTCGCAATCTGCATCCGACTACAGAATAGACAGAATATAGCCGAGTAACTGATTATTTTACGGCAATCAGTACCGTCTTCTCGTTTCTCGCCGAGGCGAACTTTACACCGCTGCATGAGACGAACCCATTTGCATATCTTGATTGGAAAATGCGAGCTGGTGCTATTATTATATCGAGTCAACAGAACACTCAAGGCAATATACAGCTGAGCTGCTTTTGCGAAAATGGCTGCGAGATGCGAGGACCAAACGTCAGATGCTGACTTGCTCTTGGTCGACTAGATTAAACACTAATCAAGTTTGCCAAATTGATTAACGGATATGAAAGTGCGTCAGCTATTTCGGCTTAATAATGTATATTTGTCATCAAACGAAGTTTCCTAACTAACACTATTTTATTATGTCTTCTCACGCAAGCAATTCTACAAATGATTTATACTTAAATTCTGTACGGTTAGTTAGGAAAATGTTTAAGGATTTCAGTAAAAGAAATTCTTAAACTGTAAGCTTTTAAGTTCCATGCGAAATACATGCTAGAACCTTGGGTAAACGTTAAAAAAATACCTTCGCTGGTTTTCAAACTACACCTATCTTAAATATTTTGGTATTTATTCCATAGAATTTAAAAGAATACATTTTAATTTAAATGAAAAATGTTTTTGTTTTAAGCCACTTTATTTTATTTATATATATTTCAGCATTCAACCGGTTTCGGTTGGACTCAACCTTTTTCAGAAATATACACATATAATATAAATTTATTTTTTGTAACTTATTGAAGTTTGTAAACCTCATTGTAATATTTTAATCATTGAAGAAGATAATATTAACACATCCCAAATGAACCACGAAACCGAAAAAACAACAGAAATTAAAAAAAGGAGAGCAGCCAATAATATGGGATTTATAAAAATGGTGGATAATATTAACAAATCTTGAACATGAAATATGATATCGATGTAAATGGCGTAAATTGAACTGGTCTCATTAGCTAAGTTGGTTAAGCGGTTACCCCGGATAGGTAGAGGTCCTGGGTTCCAGTCCCAGATGCGACTGAATTTTTTTTTAATTTCTGTTGTTTTTTCGGTTTCGTGGTTCATTTGGGATGTGTTAATATTATCTTCTTCAATGATTAACATATAATATAAGTTTATATGTGTACATTCCGGAAGAAGGTCGAGTCCAACCGAAACCGGTCGAATGCAGAAATATATATAAATAATAAAAAGTGTCTTAAAACAAAAATATTTCACATTTAAATTATAATGTCAAGCCACAAAATGATTGCTTCCTTCGATAAATTAAAACAATACAATTCCAGAATATTTTTCACAGGAAACGTTAGTCATTTTTCTAGCGGCCTTCACTGTTTACTACTACTAGCTGTATAGAATTTACTGCTACATTGCTAGTATTAATTGATGGTATACAAAAAAAATCGAAATGACATTTAGCGTCAATTTAAGTGCTGACTTTTAAGATCGTGTTTTTATTTCACTGCAACAATACGAAAATGCCCAGAAAGATGCGTATAATATAAGTAAAGAAAGAATAAAAATCGTCACAATGAAACTACTACGAATTATCTGTATGACTAGTAAAAACTCCAGGCATCTATTTTTATTTCAAAAACAAAACTATTGAAAAAAATTAAACAAAACCCTTACGTGAATGCACTAAAACAAATCTACAAATTTTGCAGCTATCTAGACTAGTGTACGTAACGAAATATTTTTACTCGGTATTTAAAACCCAAGGCATTGTTTAGGGTCATCGCTATGATCTTTACGCGGCCTTCTTGCCTCTATTACAACTTGGTAAATAAAGACCCGACTTGATCACCCTCTCGTTTGTTTGCCCTCGACTTTTCTTCTGTGGGGTTTTCCAGACAAAACTCTTAGTTTAAAAATCCTCTCCACCGCCCGTTTATTTTCTATTTTTTTTGGCACTTTAATATCTTTCTATAACTGGAAAGCTTTTTTAAATTTCAGTCCACACAGGAGGCCCCGAAGTCGCCCCCCAGGGGCTATGGTTTGAGTGTCAATGGGCTAATTACTCAAAGATTTACTTGTTTATATTCTAGTCTACATAATATTCTCCGCTTCCTATTCCTATCATTTGTTAACTTAATATCGACCAAACTGGTAAAATATATAACATTGTGTTTTTATAAATGTCATTCTCATTTATGTAATATATCAGATGTGTCTTCTGTATAATATTATGAAAAACAAGTGTCACAAAAATGACAAACGATAAACATAATTTGAAGATACTATATAAAGGGTCTCCTTAGGAAAGGAAGAGTGAACTTGGGTCTTGAAGAGACCCACGCTGTAGGAGGAAGTAATAATTCCACGCACGAGATATTGAGCACAAAAACGAGTCGTAAAATCGACCAACATATTGTGCATGAATTCGGACTGGCTCCCCGGCAATGCACTAATACCTAAAGCACTGGTTCATAGCCGGTGCTCCGCAGAACACTGGTGCTCCGCTTACTTGTTGCAAGTGCTCCGCGAAATTCGCTATATTGTCCACCTCACCCTTTGAGGGGGTGGAAACTAACTCCTGTCCCTACAATTTTCTCCTATTATTTTTTTTTTATGCCTATCACTTTTGTCGGAACGGACACCGGCGGGACCCTTGTGCACTTCCCAATGGGCACACATTGCCGGGTACTGTTCCCCCAGTCTCCTCAACCTAGCGGCATGCTCCCGGCCATCTGGATTCCCTCTATATCCCTAGGGTCTTCAAGTGTTTCTCACCCCACCTCCCAGATAAACTCTTCTTAAGGGATACTCCGAGTGACTGGTGCAATGCTTCATTAGGAAGAGTGTCGGAAGCAGGAAGTCGCTTTGCACTGCTCTGGAGAGACTGCCCTGGTTTCGTGGCTACGATCTGTTCTGGATTTAATTGGTTTTGTGTTTCTTGTTTGTTTATTTATAGGTTTGTTGGTGCACTCCCGCACTCCATCTTGGATTACTCCGTTTATCGACAGAAGGAGCCACTAAGGGCTATATTTTGTCGTCGTCAGTATCTGCACTAACCAATTTGATGTGCGTTTCTGAGTAACCTCCTTCTATGCAAAAACTGTGCAGGGACACTTGAGGGTATCGAGTCCTTTTAAAATTATACATTTATTGAATTAAAAAATTAGAATCCTTGACGTGCACCCTGAAGGAGTAACCATAAGGTACTTATACCGGCGTGTGTAACCTCAACTGCTCCGCGAAATGAAGAAAGCCGAACTTTAATACTAGTTCATCTATTTATGCTGGAGTAAATTTAATATTGGTTCATCTATTTATGCTGGATTAAATTTAATGCTCGTTGATCTATTTGCTGGATTATATTTAATTCTGGTTCATCTATTTATGCTGGATTAAATTTAATGCTCGTTGATCTATTTGCTGGATTATATTTAATTCTGGTTCATCTATTTATGCTGGATTAAATTTAATGCTCGTTGATCTATTTGCTGGATTATATTTAATTCTGGTTCATCTATTTATGCTGGATTAAATTTAATGCTCGTTGATCTATTTGCTGGATTATATTTAATTCTGGTTCATCTATTTATGCTGGATTAAATTTAATGCTCGTTGATCTATTTGCTGGATTATATTTAATTCTGGTTCATCCATTTATGCTGGATTAAATTTAATGCTGGTTCATCTATTTATGGTGGATTAAATTTAATGCCGGATTGTTCAAACCGATAGAAAATCCTTTTGCCACAATTGATACATCGAGCTGTGAATTTTCGTATCAGTACGAAAAAAATATGGGTTACCTTTCCAATGGATCGTACTATCTGTAAAAAAAATTGTCTGATATTACTTGGAGTAATTTTAGATTGTTGTCAATATCCAACCTTATCAATAAGGGCACTAAAAGTCTTGTTACAATATTCAAGTTCATATTTGTGTGACCTCGGTTTTTCGGAAATACTTACGCGAATGACTTAACAATTTAGATGAAGAATTGACAGTAGTGACTAAATCATAAAGATTAAAGAAGGCTGAATTCTACAAAAGCCAGCAAGATCGGATATCAGAATAAATGATTTTCGCAGCAAATAAATATCATTCAAGTATATATTTATATGCACGCATACATATATATTATTAACTGTTATGTAATCTGTTAAATTTTGTAATAAAAGTTTCATCTGAATATTTAGTTTGCTTTCTGGATCTTTGATTTCGATGCTCTGCAAATTTTTCTTTATCAAAAAATGCTCCCTGGCTTCAAAAAGATTAAGAACCACTTGCCTAAATTATCAAAGACTATGTTTTTTTTGTACCACCTTTCATTGAAATGTCGATAGAACAAGCACAGCATTCTAATCTGAGACCAATGCCCTAAAAACTGATAATCGCAACACCAACACAGAAACAGTTCAATGACCTGACGTTCCACCCTTTCCACCATTGTTAGGAGTTTGATTGATCTCTGAAAGGATGTAAAAAAAAAAACAGGAAACAACCAGGAAAGGCCGATCAAAAATTAAGCCCCTGCGAAGAAATAAATTAAATAGCGGAGAAAACAAAAAGTTTCCCTGTCTTATAAAAGTTGAAGGCGTAATTTTTGTATGAATAATTACTTAAGTAGCTTTGTCTTCCGGGGGAATCCCTACCTCTTTAATGGGAGTATATTAAAATTTCGAAAAAACTTGTAAAATCTCATAAATTAAGAGTTGTACAACATCTTAAGCTCATTTAATATGGAAACCATCTTCTTTAGGCGGGAGAGGAACATCGGAGAATTTTTTTTTAATTCTACACAATAATAATATTCTTACGCAATACGACAAACATTATGTTTTTAAGAGAAAAACATTAATAACATTTTTTTAATTTAGATATTTTTATTTGATAAATGCTAACATTTATCAAAATCAAATGAGAAATATAATCTTTTCTGACCGTCCCATGTATGTTTTACGAAATATTTAAAATATTAAAATAAGTTGAGAAAAATAATTACAACCCTTTTACTTGCGCGAGTAAATTTCATTTAATTAATTTGTGCTGTTTCACAATTAATTCATTTAAAAATAATATGTAGTATATTTGCGCACGCTCCAGAGCGGAATATACTCTCAGTATCGCCCTGGTGAAATACCGCTATTCAGATTTCAAACGTTGCTAGAAATGGCTTTCAGCGGTGTTTGGTGACCTATCTGAATAGCCAGGTATTTCCCTACCTTCCTCTCCACCTTCTCCTTCCCCTCACAAATATCTTCAGCCTCACAACATCCCCCAATTGGGGATGCCATAGTCTCACTGGCTCTAGACGGTTGAGAGTTGGGAATCTTGTGCGGTAATATATATTTTATATGTATAGAAAATTTTTTTTTCAGCTTACATCTCCTTCTGAAATTTAGTTGGCATTTTTTTATTAAACTTTTCTAAGGTTCTTAGGTATAAGTTCTTAGGTTCTTAGGTTCTAAGGTATTTATTTAAGTATCTGAGAATTACAAGTCCACCGGTTCCAGTTAGTCTTGTGTTATGAGCATGCACCATTATTTTGTTATATTCAGATTGAGATGTATGCTGACTCACAATTTTAAGTCAAAATATAGCAGGAACAGAAAATGAGTTTACAGAGTCGTATAGAGCAGTTTCTTCGGATGGATGTCGCTGCCGAAATCGTATTGTTTGCAGCAACTCGAATTTATTGACAGGCAAAAATGGCTTATTTCCCCTCTACTCAACCTAAGACCTGGCACAATGTGACATTTCAAAGTTTGTACTGAACAAATATTACTAATATATTTGTTCAGTACAAACTTTGATTTGTCTAAAACTAATTAACTAGTAAATCTGTAGACCTGAAAGTTTTCAGTGCGCTAATATTGCCAGTGATTAAATCAAAGTTTACATACGGAGCTATCAATTTCTCAGGGGTGGTTGAGTGGCGCAGGTCCTACCCTCCATCCCTCCATCCCCTCGGCTCCCAGCCTACAGCCCCCACCCTCTCCTTGACGGGTTCTATTGAACCTTTATCGAATTATGGCAAAGTAGGGTTATCAGATATGTCTAGTCTGCCGAGGGGATAAATCGAATTATATGGTAGATTTGAAAGTTGGCACAGTATGAAAACTATTCAATTGTGAATAAAATTTAAAATTTTATGTTTATTATTTTTGTTGCCATATTTTTTTTATGAATACCGCACAAGAGTCCCAACTTTTCCCGATTACGACTATCCGGAGCCAGTAAGACTATGGCATCTCCGATTGGGGTATGTCGTGAGGCTAGAAGGAGCGGGGAGAGGAAGGAGATGGGGTAAAGGGAGGTGGCAAAGTACCTGATTATTAACATCTGGCCACCAAACACGACTAAAACCGTTTGGTAACGTTCAAGTAATGTTTTATTTCTGAATGATGGCCTTTCACCAGGGCGATACTGAGAGTATCTACCACACGAAAGGTCTTTAATACAAAAATATTTATATTTTTATTGATCGTGTACTGGCGGAGTAACGCTTATTTTATTTTCGTTTTCCAACTCGAGAAGTCCACAAATAATATTTTCGAGATTTGCCCAAAAAAACAAGTCGCGGAAAATCCGAGGAGTTCAGAAAAACATTTCATTCCGCGTATTCGTACTACGTTGCTAAACAAACTCGAGGCGGCTGATTCTTCGATTTGTGAATTTAACAACACGTTTATTACGTTTTTTTATGTTTGGAGCGACGAAAAGCCTTCTTGGGGAACTTTATTATGTTTACTCCACACATGCAGACCTTGAGACTTTCTTCGGGGACTATTCCATATTTACGGAAGCTGAAAGAAGAGTTATTTAAGGGGGGGGACTAGAAGGGGTCCATCTAAAAGGAAGAAGGAAACACATGTCAGTTTGTTCCATTGTTGAAATTTTGAACAAATGATAAGTCGTACAAGCGACTGCTTCTCTTACTAAACTTGGTAAATATCTACAGCTTACTTCCATTATCTCACCTGGGATCAATGAAGGTCTCATTCTTCAGAACGTCAACCCTTAAAATATCGGTCAAAAATACACTGCTTTGCCGGTTGTTTTCGTATCTAGTATCGAGTCTCTTTTCAAGAGTTAGAAGCCAAAACTAAGCAGTGGGTAAAAATAATAATATTTTTTTATTGGATATAAATAGGTAATAGCAAAAAAATATAGGAATTAATTTAGAATGATAATGACAGTTCTTAGGAGTCAAAGTATGATACCGAAAAAAATGTCGGAATGGATTGGGGTAGCCATAACTCAGTTTGCATAGATCGCAGGTCCCGGATAGACCATGAGGTCCTGGGTTCGAATCCCAACTGCTAACGTTATCTTTTTTTACTATGTTTTTCATTTTTTTTTGTTTCAGAGTGATTTGGGAGTTTTTAATATTATCTTTAATGATTAAAAATATAGAAAAATAATAATAATACTCATTTTTTATTGGAATAACTCGTTGAAGCTAAATTTCAGTATATTTTGTTTTTTTTTTTACATCGAATATAATATGAACAAATCTCAAATGAATTATAAAACAGAAAAGACAGAAAATTAAAAGATAACGTTCGCATCTAGAACCAACGACATCTCGGTCTATCCGGGACCAGACTGTTTTCTGTTTCGTATTACATCCGAGATTTGTTAATCATAGTTATTTATTCCAGAAGGTATGCAGAGGTAGTACATTGTAGCACATTCGATAAGTGACAAAAATGATTAATAAATAACATAAAATGATAAAAAACATTTATGGAAAAGGGTTTAATTAAGGGAGGACCATAAGGGGGGATTCCTTCCAGGCGGCCACAGTTGTAATGATGGTATTCTTGGATTAGCGTAGTCTGCGCCATAAGCTTCCCATGCGGTGGCGGAGAAGTGCTCTGAAAGAGTGCACTCGTCCCTCCGGGAACATTTCCGTAACGCTGCAGTGTCTCGGTAGGCGAAATAGTTGACGATGTGTATTATTGTAGATAACAAGTTTGGGAAAGGCATTTTAATGAGTGGGAGGGATTTCCAATGTGTTTAATTAGCTCGTAGAATTGCTGACAACTTGTGCAAATAAATATTTTGAGGAATTGGATCTTACACGGATACTAAGTATTAAATTATTTTTACTCCCACTCGATGGTAGAAATCATCCTTTCAATAAATGTATCTATAGGTAGAGGGGATTGAAGAACATATGCACTCACCCGCACGATCGTTGCTTCATTTACACTCATACATACTCTTATGTTATTCCGACTCTTGAGATCTGCCCCGACTCAAGTGAGGGGTCCCGATAAAAAATAACGAAAGCAACATTTCGTTTTTTCTGAATGTGCGATCTGTTAGCCAAAGGTGTATAATTGCATTTTGCATTAACACACTTCGTAAAAACGATGAGAGGTCCGTTTAAATGTTAATATAAAAATACCAAAATGGGAGAAAATAATTAATGACCAAGACAGTATGTGAGAGAAGAATAAATGTCCAAAGCAGTATGGGAGAGAATAGCTAATGTCCAAGACAGTACGGGAGAGCACAGTGTATGTCCATCTCTCTTCTCAGTACTGTTTTAGTTTAACGCGATTAAAATATGTAATTGATTAATTTAAAAATAAGAATGGAATTTCCAAACGATTGGGAATTGTGTATGAAATCCATTTGCAAGAAGCCATCTCCATTCCATGTTATTTCTGTGAATCAGGACCACGCCAAACAGCGGACGGAAATACGAAAAGGAGGTCCGTTTTCCACACAAAAGAAAATAGCTGGAAGACCTCTAATGTTTTCACCTGATTAACCTAATCTATTTTTTCCCAATTATATAGATTCCTTAGTACTAACACCTACTTTTTTTTGTTTTCTGAATTATAAAAAGTTATATTCTTATCATTACGTTTAGTAAATTAAAAGTGAAAATGAATACTTTTTTATTTGAATGATACACATACTGTTTATTTCATTTTAAACTTTGAAATCCAATTATTTCAATAAATACGTTTATGAAATATCATTGTTTTCTCGGGAGAGAACCATTCAAGTATTTGACTTACTCGATTCCCCTAACTCTCTATCCTCCGTTCTTCTCATCTACAAATAATCATCGAAGCATTTCTATATCAGCAGTATTGCATTCTAACATAATTACAACAAACATACGTCTCAGAGATCTCATGCTTTCCTCGACTGTCGGCCAGTTTTACGCATCGCTTTTATATCTCAGTATTGGTGTGAGACCTCCATTGTTGACTGCTGGTCTCGCTTCCTTTACACAATTAAAATATTTCTAATAACACGTGTATTGTATATTGTTCTGAGTTTGGTATGCAAACTGACGACCCACTTTGTCACGAAACACTGTGTAAATACACCCTTTCATATTTTGAAAACATTTTCAAAGTGAGCGATTCATCCAAACATGACATGTAATCAATCATTTGGAGAGGATCGGGGCGATCTGCTGGAAAAGGTTACATCGTGCTTTATCAATATGGGCCTCAGTGGCACGGAATCCTACTGATACAGTTAAACTTAATGATATTATGTCGATAATGGACTGTTTGAGTTATTGAATAACTTTCTCTACTCAAGTGGCAACTATCTATAAAGGCAGGCACTCGAAATGTATGTATATTTTTTTTTTAATTCCACCATCTTGATAAAAGAGAATCTTTAATGGGTATAAAAACTACATTCTGTGAAAAATAGTGAAAAATCAAAACGGTTTTTTGTTTATATTTTTTTTCATTTGAGTCCACCTGCTTTGAACGTATAAGAGGGCTAATAGTGATTTTTTTTAAGTTTGTAGGTAAATATATACATATATTAAAGTATTTGAAGGAGTAGTTTTTGGAGGAATATTTTAATACATTAAATTGTCTCACCATACCGGCTTTCTGAGTAGGGTGAGGAGAGGCTAGCTTAGTTAGGATTAAAAATTGCTTAACTAGTCCGTCTTTTCCCTAATTTGATAAATTTTGACAATACAAAAATATAAAAATATAAAGGTTGTTTACTAGCCCTCTACCAAGAAAAAATAACAAGCTATCACTGCCTTTGAACGTGTTTCCTGAAATGTATATTAAAAAAACAAATGAAAAATGGTAACTCATCTAAAAATACTAATAAATAAAATGTCGTTTTAGGAAATAGCTAAAATATTAACAACCTTTTTATTAATTATTATTGTGTTTAATTTGTACAACTCGATTTAATTTCTTTTCTTTTAAATACAATTTGAAGGTAATCAATGTTATTATTATCTGCAAGTATTTTTATTTTACATTTTGTTTGGAAGTTTTAATTTACCATGTACTTTTGCTATTTTTGGTTTAATAAATTCGCTACCGGTTTCGACACAACCACAGTTTTAAGAACGCTCGTCAATGGCGCGGTTATGTCGAAACCGGTAGCGAATTTATTAAACCAAAAGTACATGGTAAATTAAAACTTCCAAACAAAATGTCTAGAAATTGCTATATAGTGAATGTCGAAAAATACAAGAATTTTTTTTTAAGTATACCCACTATTAAATATATTCACGAAACCAAAACAATGTAATTCAGAGAACCACATTTAAAATCATTGACAAAAACAGCATTCACGTCATTATAAAACATTTTATATGGGGGAAAACAGCTTTTAAATGCAAGTACCTTACGGAATAGAGAATTTGTAATTATTACAACTTTTTTCAAAGTAAATCGGTTTTACCAGTAATAAATCATTTTAAACACGTCCAAATTATAATTGGGTGGGAGTAAAAAAAAATCATATGAGTAAGTCATCTCAATGTGGCCTAACCATAGTTTGAAAATATCTATGAACACCTAAATAGCTGTAACAATAATAAAATAAAAAGCTGACATACTTGCAGAATAACTTAATAATAATATTATTAAATTTGATTTACTCCAAATCGTATTTAAAAAAAGGATTTTTAATAAAATCCTGAATTCGTAATACATTTAACGTGGTAGATTTTATTTTTAAAAGCTATTATTTCTCGATGTTCAACATACATAGAACCCAACAGAATCTAAATCTGTTTTATCTGCAACGGCTGCCGATTCGGAAAAAAAAACTCTAACATCTGAAGGATGAATATCAGTTTTCTTATCTCCTTTATTCGTTATCTCCATTCCTTTGTCACCATTCTCTCTTCCGCCTTATTCATATATTATCATAGCAGACTCTGTCCCGACAGAACCCATCTCCGCCCGAGTGGTGGTGTGAAGTGATCCGATAATAACTCACGTGACGTTTTATAGCCGAAAAAGTAGGATGAAACCTACGCAAAGTTTTACGCCTTACATCACCGCCTGTTTATCCATACAGGTCGGCATAAAATACGGAAATTCTGATTGCAAACTCTTTCATTTAATCAATTCGACCTGAAAATATTTTCACCACGTTAAGGTTTATTCACACCTACCAGCACCGCACACTACAGAACAGTACAGTACAGAAACGACACCATTTAAATTGTCTATAAACACATTCACATTACAGCATACGTAAGCGTAACGTATCCGTGCATGCCGGTAAATACTATGGGAATATGGGATTTAAAATGGAGGATAATATTGACAAGTCTTCAATTTGAGGTACGATATCGATGAAGATGGCGTAAATTGAACTGGTCTCATTAGCCTAGTCGCTAAAGCGGTTGTCCCGGAAAGACAGAGCTCCTGGGTTCGAGTCACAGATGCGATCGATACCTTTTTATTTTCTGTGTTTTTTTCGGTTTCGTTTTTCATTTACAATATGTTAATATTATCTTCTTCAATGATTAAATATTATTACCTACTTTACATGTGCAGTTTAGTATAATTTTTAGAATTTAAATCACTTTTATTTGACATTTTTTACTTTTGGCATAGATACTTTACAAACATCGCAATTTCATTCATTCATTTAATAGCTTTATTATGCGATAAATGACTCACTAATAATATTTTAAGTCAATTACTTGCGATAATATTGAGTTTCTCTATTGTTTAAACTACGCAAATGTCGATATTTTAAAATAATGCCATTCGCTGAATGATAACTGTAATCCGAGAAAACTAGAACGGCAGTTAAGAAAAAAAAAATTAGTCTAAGGGTGACGGCAGTGTCTTATCCTTAAAAAGAACCTGAATCGATCCCCAGATGTCACTTTCATAATTAAATAACTATTGAATTCCCAGAACGTTTTCTCGAGATTGTTTTTCAGTAAAAAAAAAAAATTATGGGTGCAGTTTTTTTTTTTTATTTGGTGTCAGAATATAAAAATCTAACAAAAGGTAAAAAGATTTTGGATTTATTAGTCTTTGAATTTATTTCTGGTCTGTTTGAAGTCAGACTGAACTCTAAACTTGGGAACGGCCACGAAACCCCACTGGATGCCAGTAGTTTAATCTCGTAGAAGGTAGAGCGAACGAAGCCTCCGGTATTGAGGCTCCTGCCACTGCTACTAGACAAGTATTCCTGGATGTGGCGGGAGTGTGGCTGGCGAGATTGTACCGGCCGAGGCCCGTTGGGTTGCCGGCAATTTCCCGGAGGATCGACGTGTCGCTAGACAGGCGGGTTTTTACATACTTGCGCAAAGGGTAAGATATATTTAATCCTTATGAGAAAAAAAGAGGATTATCATTCGAAAGGGTATTTTTTTCAATACTGTTCCCAAAGGCGTCAGCCAATACTGAAAAGTCACAAGTCTTATTGGCATATAATTTTATACACTTTCAATAACTTTAACCGTCTCACTAGACGATGTCTGTTCTGAGGCGGGTGAGACTATATTATATAGAACAATTTATGTATTCAATTTATTTTTTATAACTTATTGAAGTTTGAAAACCTCATTGTAATATTTAATCATTGAAGAAGATAATACTAACACATCCCAAATGAACCACGAAACCGAAAAAACAACAGAAAATAAAAAGATTTCAGTCGCATCTGGGACTCGAACCCAGGACCTCTACCTATCCGGGATACCGCTTAACCAACATAGCTAATGAGACCAGTTCAATTTACGCCATCTACACCGATATCATACTTCAAGTTCAAGACTTGCTAATATTATCCTCCATTTTTTAAATCCCATTTAAAAAATGGAGGATAATAATAAAAAAAATTCATTTCAATACAAAAAATAAAAAAACTACGTTTTTTTTATTTATGTTATGAAATGTTCGTAAAAAAAATTCCTCATATAAAACACGTGGGTATTTCCCCCAAGTAAGTATTTTTAAAACATTAACAAATCAGCCAAAAATAAGGAAGCTGTCAGATAGTTTATGAAAAAAAAGGACGTTTAGATTTGGAAGGTCGTTCTCGGGTCTATATCTACAGTCAGTACCTTCGCAGGGGCTGGGGGTTGGCGCAGGGTACACCCTTATCCGGGGGAAACAGCCCACCCAATCTTATTACACGTCGCCGCTCCGAAGCAGAAGCTCACCCCACGCAAGCCTTAGATGTTGATATAACATAACCTGTATTTTTAAGTACGTAGGAAATCGAGAGTCGGGATCAATGTGCACTTGAAGTGAAATAACACAAAACTGCGCTATATAAATGCTTTGTTATTATTATTATTATCTGGTTTTGTTCAAACAGGCGTTTCAAGGATATTCAAGTGTAGCGGGTACCTACGATGGGTATGAATCGGCACACTTTTTGAAAGTGGTAATCAAGTCATTAAAAGTACGAATACAAAAAAAAAATACAATCTCGGTAACAAAAACCTAAAAAACCTAATCTTACCTAAACTAATTAATAATAGCATGTATATATATATATATATATATATATACTCGTATAAAGATATGTTTTCTTTTAAATCAGTTTGGATAATTAATTAGTTTAGGTGAGATAGGTTTTTTGGCAAGTTATTTTTTAATGACTTTAAAAAGTCTTATCAAGTTTTATCACTTTAAAGAGTATGCCAATTCATACGTGTGTGATTTATCGTGGAACCCATACACTGTTAATAATATTTTTATTCTCTAGCCACCAGCTATTTTCCACTAGCCACATTACTCCATCAGCTTTGGTAATACTAGCGGCTAGCCTCACGGCCGGTATATTCCCGTAATTGTATTTAAATGTAAATGGTGTAGTTATTTAGTAAATTAATAAGATCTTTCCGAGTTGATACTTTAGATTCATATCCCTTTACTTTACAAGTACTTAATAAAATTTTAAACATAAAAGTTTAAGTTTACAAAAAGTACATTTCCGTTCCAGCCATTCAAAGGATTTATGTGAAAACGATTATGAGATGATATGTTCTGCATTGACGTTAGTAATGTACAATTTTCTTGCTAATCAAAAAAACACAAAATTGGATGTGCTTGAAAAGAATACGAATTTATGAAGAGCTATTATGAGTTCAGAACAAAATAATCCTTTTTTTTACGATTACTCCATGCAGGAGGCCTGATTTCAAGTACGTTGAACGTTTCTTTTTGTGAAAAAATATGAATACAGCACTGCTCACAATTGTTCCGAGTAGATTCTTCAAGATGGGAAGATGAAGATTGATAAGCACTTATTTTTTCAGATCTGATCACCAAACATGGCGAAAGCCATTTCAAGCTACGCCAACGTTCGGATTCTGAATGGTGATTTTTAACCAAGGAGATTCTGAGAGTATCTGCCACTCTGGAACGTGTTCCATATACATTATTTTTACCATTATATAAAATAAATGCAATGTTTGTAGCACACATTATTTCAATAAACAAAACGGCGCTAATTGGGATTTGAACCCGCGTTCTCTGAATTCGTCCCTTAAGTGGTGGAATCCAAAATTTACGTTACACACATTTAAAAACCTCCTAAATTTGTAAATTACCATATACCCGACATTTTAATAATGGACCTATTGAAACATTAACGTGGTACAAAAATTAATACAAATGTCATCTTTCCTCGTTCAAAATATTCGTGAATTGAAAAAAATAATTCAAATGTACAAAAATTTATCGAACGCAACAGAAAAAATGTTTTGTCGAAACATTGGGAAAAAAATTGTTAATAACTTGCGTTGATAACTTGCCGAGAACTATTCATTTTTATCCAATTTAAAAATTACAAAATTCTAAATGTTTACATTGTGCACTGAGTATACAACACCAAAGCTCGATGGATTTTCTAGTACCGTAATGAAAGGGTTAAACTGGGAGAAATCTCTGACACGGACATGTTGTCATATTATCAAAGTAATTAAACAGTAATGGGTTAAATTAAAATTACATCGTCACGACGTATGGTCAGTTGTTTTACTCGTAATTTCCCAACAAATGTCCAATGTTTTGCCAACTCACGCGGGTTTTCACTACAATGGGATCGGTTCGGTGATTGAGATCATTCCTACCACGAAAATTGCACACAGATTATTTCGCACATGAAGATTCCGTACAAGGAAAACCCCGAACACATTCCTAAACAGCTGATTTCTTTTTAAAAACGAAAATAATCTTAAAAAAATAATTCTATTTTAAAGCTGAAAAATTGATTTATAACGTTTTCAATGCTTGTGCTTAGTTACATAAAATATAGTATAGAAATTTAATACAATTAATATTAATAATATTTCGATGAGTTTTATATCGAAGTTTTTGTGAAAAATCACCTCAAGGGCGGCGTACAAATACTACTTGAGAAGATATGATTTTGCACGCACAGGACACAATATTAGAAAACACTGCATATTGCATGATATTGCAGTTACTGTTTTAATCCTATTTGTCATAGATATTATATTTATTAGAAGGTTATTTAGGAAAAAGAGTAGGTATTTATTTGAAACATTATTTTATTAGAGATTTTCGATAATAATTATTTACAGTTACAAATAATCATTGTTATTTACAAATCGTGAACCATGAAAAGTTCTGTTAATTACTTAGGTAGGTACTAACGGCTAGCTTCGGTATCTTAATTAGGTATGCAACTGAACCATTCATGGATATGACTTTCCGAAGAGATGAGATTTGAGTTTCGCTCTGAATTCTGTCGAGTCTTTAATCAATCTTAGATCGTATGGCAGTTTATTCCAGGCTTTAGGGCCTGACACGCTGAAAGCTCGCTCACCGAACTTAGAATCTGATGTGCGCTTTGGTTCCTTCAGCCTATCGATACGCGATGACGTCGCTGATATAAGAGTTGACTGTCGTGAATTGGAATTTTCATGGATGCATAGTTCCGATAGATAATCCGGAGCCACCCTGTTGAATGATTTAAATACCATCCAGCAAAGCTTGAACTGGGTTCTTTCAAGTCATTTGAGACAGTGAAGATTTTTGAGATGCTCTGAAATATAGGAGTATTTAGATATGCCTGTAATAAGTCTTATTAGAGATTAATTAAAATGTCAATTTGTCAATGGCACCTAAAATTTGTTTAGGATTTGTATAGTTGACTCATTTTCGATTTCAATTTTTTTTTTAGTTCTACTAATGGTAGTACCCAAGCGTTATGTGAAGAAAAAAAAAGTTTATTGCTTATAGTACCTAATGATTATTTGTGCGTAAAAATAAACTTATAATATGTTTCCGGGAAGGCGATTGATTACTCATATGTTGAAATTGAACAAACCACAAGCATTTCTACATTAGAAAAGCGTCGGAAAGACTGACTCATTTGCATTTTTAAAATAATTAATTGTATTATTGACTCACCTTATTTATTGTAACTCATTCAATTCAACATCTCTTGCCGTAGACTCAAAAACAATGAATTTCTTTTCCTCAATAAACACTCTACTAATTATTGGTACCATTCTCCACTATCCAGAATGTCGAGATTTGTTAACTCAATCCAGGGCCTTGAAATTTTAGGTACCTGTCTTAATGACTCTTTTAGGGCTTTACCAAATTAGAACTGTAAGATTATCAATTAGAATGTCTAAAATCATGGACTCTACTAAAACCATGTTCTTGAATGTTCTCTCAAATGTATATTTTTGTCCACTTTTTGTCATTGCTTCATTCTGGTACTATGTATGTGCTGTTCTTTTTATGTAGCTTTTGTTTATTTCATTTCGTGTTATGTATTTTGTGTAATTGGATATTGGTCCGTAAATAAATAAATAAATATATATGTTCCGAATAATCTACGTGCGGAGTTTGCGATGTGCGCAATAATCTGTTTCCGGAATACAGAGTAAGGTGTGCGGTATGTGTACGTAATAATCTTCGTTCTGAGTTTTCTACGAAATTATTGTGTGAGTAATACTGGTGGTCAGAAACGTTGTGGAGTTTGTGGAAACCTCAGAGGTTTTGAGTTTCAATTGAAACGTGAAATTCCGCACGAATATAAAGCAACTTCAGAGTACAGTAATCATAAAACAATATTGGAGTTTTACCGGGATGTGTTCGAGTGTTAGTTTAACCGCTAGAGTTGTCTGTGAGACCGTAACATTTACTTTACCAATTTATCTATATATGTTAGTTACTGGCTGATGTGTACCCGGCCTTGCTCGGGATTATTATTTTTTTTGGAAGAAAGTTATGAAGTTGTGAATTATTGCTTGTCGTTTCGGTGCCATAATTAATTTTACAGCGAAATTAATACCTTGTAACGACTATTACTGTATAAAAATAAAGAAACATTAAACTTCAATTCACTCCAAACATTTATTTTTTCAAAATTTTTCGAAATAATAAAGTTTTTAAGTAGGTACCTACTCTTGTTTTCCATTTTGAAAATATTCAATTCAAATACACAAAAAACCTTATTCTTTTGAATATGCAATCTTCAAAAGTGTGTACCAGAGTGATATATCTATGGGCTAACCTAAATAAAAATATGGTGGGTTCAATGTTTTTCATACTAATTTTAAAACGTTATAGCAACAGTTTTACATATTGGATTTCATTCAAACTACTTTCTAAACCTTCCCGGCACTAATAAAAACAAACTCTGTTATTTTCAGCGAAACCGGTCCAGTTATTTTCGAGAACATCGAGGACAAAGAAACAAACAAACTTACATTGATTTTTATATATATTAATATATTAGATGCATTTAGCAATTGACAAAAAAGTCACTGGTCAGCTATACATTCCGGAGCCCGGAGTGCAGCTGGTTTTCAGCAGTCCCTATAAAATTTAGATGAAGTCTAGAAATAAAAAAATTACAAATATATTTTTTCATCAGTTTCATTATTTATGAATGATGTGCGGTTGAGTGCGCAGTCAGCAGCAATTCGCTGCAGAACTTTTTTAAGCACTACAGCGATGTCGAGCTTCGAATAAATAGTCTTATTTCATTCTAAATTTTTGTTGTGGAATAGCACTAACTACCCTCAAATACAGCGGTTCGCTGTCTAGGAAGAACAAATAAATGGTCTCTCTGGCGTATATTGTATGCATGAGAGTCATAGGACCACTGCCTTTCATCAAACTGGAACCTTCGAATTCATCAAATTTTACATTTAATGTAACTTCCTCCTCTTCGACATAAGTATACTATACCGATAAAGGTAAGGCGAGGTGCATCTTGGATACGTTGCAAGTTGTGTTTTTTTTTCACATCTTAATTACACAATTGAGCAGTAAAAACCTCTTAATCGGTGAGCTCTAGCGTCATGAAATATTTTTTTATGAATTTCTCCCCTACCGTAAATACTGTCGTTTTAAAACTTATTTTTCCATCACGAGACATGGAGCTTTGAATTATTATTTTCTCGTATAGACAGAATTTTTATTTTGTATGTTTAATGAAAAAAAACTATTTGGAAAAGAGCGAATTTAGTCAGCCAGAAAGTAATAAAAAAAATTACTCTAAATTTAACGATTATGTGTGTTACGTGTCCTGCATATAGTATAAAGTGAGACATTGATCAGTACATACATTTTTGGTGCCAGAAACAGGTGAACAATTGAGTTAAAGTTTAAAAGTCCAGCGTTAAATTTTAAATATTAACTCAATTGCACATATGTTTCTGGTACCAACAATGTATTATAATGTTCAATGCCTTATTTTACACTATATGTGGGACAAGTAACACACATAATCGTTTAATTTAGAGCAACAAAAGAGAAAAGATTAGAAATCTGTCCAAGAGTAATTTTTTTACGGTAACACAGGAGACCCTGAAGGAAATAATTTCTCTCAAGGTCTATATCATGCTGTGTGGAGGGTCTTTTAGAGGATAGGAAGGAGTAAACTTGGGTCTTGAAGAGACCCATTTTGTAGTATGGAGGAAACACAGAGGCCGGCAGATCATTCCACAGCCGAGCAGTTGAACACAGGAACAAATCGTAAAAGCGACCCGTTCTCATGTGACAAATGTCGACTGTGTGCAAATGTTGGGCACGCGTTTAGTGTGTTTCCCGACTATGCACCGGTGCCGAAGGGATCAATGACGCTAGTTCCTCGGAGCATTTTCCATTAAAATACCGGTAAAACAAGGACAGCATTCCCACCTGACGTCTGTGCTCCAAAGATTGTAATCCGTTTGTTAAGATCGGCGAATCTATCAAACGGACCGCCCGTTTCTGCACAGATTCAAGGGTTTTTTCCAGATATTTTGGGACTCCGAACCGGAGGTGGCTACCAAATTCTATAGTGGGGCGCATTTGCGATTTGTACAGGGTGAGCAGTTGTATATTATTGAAGATGTTAAATTATTATGGATGAGAAATTTTTTATATATTTCAGTGTTTTTTTAAATCAAGATGTAATATATTTTGTTAAAATTTTTACTGTTTTGATATAACGCGGTCTGTTAAATTCAATTATTCGATGAATTATAAATTTTTATGCTTTGCAACTTGGTTTTCAAGTTTTTTGTATAATATTACATTTGGCTGGATATTGACTTATCTTTGCCCAGAACCAATGATATTGACGCTCTACAACCGAATTCATATTCATGATACATAAGGAGTACTGTAGGAGTAATATTAAGAATAAGTAAGAATGTATATAATATGTTGAGAATGTATAAATAGAGTATGAAAGGAGCACTGTAGAAATACCGCTGAATGTAGTTAGTTAAAGTGTACTAAAGTAAAACGCACTTGAAGTGAAATAACATAAAACTGCATTATATAAATGCCGTCTTATTATGATGGTATTTTCATCAAACATCGAAAGCTTTAAATTACATGAAATCTTGTTCCCTAAATCTCCAAAACGTGGGAACAAAGCGTACACCCTTGTAAAAGTTAATGAACCTATTTAAACATTTTTTCATCCCTAAAATCACCTCTTTTCATTTCCAACCCCTCCCGAGGACATGGTATTATACCTACCCCTGTTCTGGGAAAAACGACATGTTTTTACCCATGATTTGCTGATTCGGGGGAGAGCCTTGAAATATAGTGGCTCTATCTTCGCCTGCCTGAAATTTTTAAGAATTTTATCGTGAAAAGTATCCCAGCTGTATGTAATGCATTACGTTACGCCATATTCGCAAACAATGTCAACTAGGTGACTAATGAGTGAATTGTTAACTACCATGAAATATTTATAATTATTTAAGAAATTATATTATACATTCATAAGCATCCAAACCTTTACATGTTGAGACAACTTTTAAGTGTGTTTTTTTGTAAAATAAGTTTAAAATATATACTCTTTTTTTTCCATGTCACAGAGTAAGTACCTGCCATAAATAATCATTTATACGGTAGTCACATTATTATAAAAAAAAAATCTTTTCTACAGATCTATATATTCATTCTACTTAAATTAATTATATCAATCTAAAATCCATCACGCGACCGCTCTCATACTAGATTACTTAAACCACCTTTCCGTCTACTCCTGTCATTTTTATCTTTATCCCAATCACCCTTGAGGTGATTTTTCACAGAAAAGGCGCTATATAAATCGTCCAAGTAATATTATTATTATGTTCCCCTCCACACTCTTCTCCCACGACTAACATAGTTAAACTAACTGATTTACAACTCTATATTGTCACACTTTACTCATACCATTTATCATGAGCAGTGGAAAATTTATAATTGGCATGATTTATTGTTTTTATTATTATAGATAATATGTTAATTAGGAATTTGCCGTTAATTTTCAAAAAATATTTTTTTTTTAAATTATCTGAGCATTGACAACACTCGCGGTCTACCTCACAAGTGTCAATCCAGCGCTTGAGGTATTTCGTCATTATCTGGCCTACGTGAAACATGGTTCCATCCCTTTGCTTTTTTAACCTTTAAAACGCCGAGAGCCCGCGATCTAATACTTTTGGAATCTGCTGAGGGTATATTTTCGTAATAACTTGTTTTTCCAAAGGGATGTCTTTGGAAATTGTACCCTCTTACCAGATAATGTGTTTAGATATTTATAAAAATTGTACACATCTACCATAAGGCTTTCCCCAGAATAGCTACTTCATTCAGAGCAATGTTTTTTTCTATTTCATAAGTTAGTTATAATATTCTCCTGACGAAGGAAGGGTTCTTCCGAAGAGTGTTAATAAAATAAAAGTGGCCTACAACAAATTTATGTGTTTTTTTATGGTAATTTTTTTTTTTTGGAAATGCGAATCGGATACGCCGGCATTCAACGGTTACAAATTGTGGGTCCGGTATAAAAAAAATCATAAATATTCAGTAATAACAATTCAAGTGAGAATAAAATTCTAATCATCCTTTTGAATTCATATATCTAAAACATATAACATTCCCCTTTCGTCCATCTGTTTATTTAACGCGATGGACAATCTAAAGATCTTTATTGAATCGTAGACTCTAATAAGAAATGATGAAATTATGCAGATTTTCCCATTAGTAAAAAAAAAATCTATTAAAAAAACACGACAAATTGATTCATAATTTTTGAGTGACCATTAGGATTCCTGTGAAATGTATTTTTTTTTTAAATCAACACATTATGTGATCACCTAACCTCGGGCATGAGGGCATAAGAATGAACCCTGTTCATTTAATCATCCCATTACGAACTGCGGTGTCGCAAATCCTCTTCATCTCCTTCCCAATTTTTTTGTTATTGTAAACACGATTACTTTTAAGCAAAACCACGGAGAGACATTGGTGACTTTACTTAAGATGAAGAAAAAAGAGAAAATCTCCTTGAAAATTAATTTATAGAGTTATTATTATGACTGACTAGTATTACTACAAGAGAGGGCATTGATCTATGCACAATTATAAATATATCGCTTATATTTATTCAGTATTATGAAGTATTTTTGCCACGTTCCATAATGACAGATACTCAATATCGCCACGGTGAAAGATCGCAGTTCAGTTTTTGTTGTTGCTTGAAATGAGTATAGTCATTTTTAATGACCGGATTTGAAAACCCAGGTACTTTTCAATCATGCTCTTACCCATCTTATTCCTTTCCAATCGCCTTCGGCCTCAGAACATACCATATTTGGGGATGTCATGGCTCCTGGCGGTCGGGAGCAGTTGGGACTACGGCATTTAAAATAAAGGAGCTTTTTTGTTCTCGATCGAAGAAACGCTTGAAACCTTTTCATCCTAAAAATTTCACACACGAGCAATCATTTCTTAACCCTCCCTATGACAAGTTCCTATAGCTACGAAAACAGACATAGTGTGATCCAAAGCAGTCATTCTTACGTATCGTAATCTTACATTGTCCCAATTCCAAGACACACGCGTTTGGCCGACTTTTGAGATCGTACAGTATGTCAGCCGTTAGAGGCGAGAAGACAGTGCCGGACCTGCTGTAGGAGATGATGGAACGCGTCACAGGGGCGGAAATACATGAAGAGCGCTATAGTTGTAAGCTGAGAGCTCTGCTGTAGCCATTTTTTATTAAATTAGTCGTTTATAAGAAAGGGGGAGGTAGAAATTCACTTATGTAAATGTTAATTTATTTTTACTACCTAACACCAAAAATCAAAAACTTAAGTGTGTGTTATTTGTATATTTTATCAATGATATCTAACAATCAATTGTATAAGCGGGATGCATCTTCGAATTCAAACATTCAGCATGTCTTTGAACCTTATCGTAAATGTTCATAAAGATGTTGTCGGCATTCACAGCTTGTCTTCACCAAAACGTGAACCAGTTTCATATGTTAAGTACAATAAAAAACTTGCCTAATGAGGTGAGCTTACAAATGTAATGATGGTTATTTCTAAATAGGTGTTTTTTTTACTACAAGAGCTGAACCGTTTGAGCTACTAATGAAATAGTTTTCTCGATGTATAAAAAAACTACAGATTTAATTCATAAACCCATCTTTCCCACGCATTTAGTTCACCTAAATAACAACATACGTCCAGTACATAATGTGTTGGTTATCAAATTAATTAAACGGCTGCCATATTGTTTTCCATCTGTCAAAACGGGAAGTCAATGTGCATAATTAGCAGTCCAAATCATTTATGTAGTATATTTAGATGAGACACGAAGCTAGAAAATAGATTTCACTTAGTTGAGGGTTAGTTCCCTCAAACAACAAGGCAAACAACAGAAACTGCCTGAAACGAGGATAATATATACGCAATTGCGCCTCTCATTGTACTACACAAGTGGATTAACCCGTCGAGTTTTTTTGTGAGATATTTCTCACAGAAAACAAATAGCTGTAGTCTCTTTGCGAGATATTTCTCCCAGCCCCACGCGAATCCATAAAAGTCATGTTTTCTCATTTTGTACGATAGTATATGATTTAAACTGTATTAGAAAGAGAAAAAACACACTTTCTATTGGCATTTAAAAGTTTAACAAAAAAATTTTAGAAAAACTATAATTTATTCTCAAAAAGACTCGAGAGGTTAAAAAACACATATTGTAAAATCAGTCATATTGAAGAACTTCTTTCTTTCTCAAAAACACCTTAAGTGAACAAGCTAATTTTGTTTCCAATAACAATTCACTTAAATTAAGCTGGGCGCAAAATGTTAATAGATCCGACCCTGTGAGGAGGCATATAAAAGAGGCATATATAAGAGTAAGCACATACATTTGAACAAGAATATAAGCACATAGGTAAAGGGTGTAACTTGAAGGGACAAAGGTTTAAGTACCTATTAACCCTTTTCTCCCTACAACAAATACCAAGTTGTGATTTTGCATGTTTCACGGATACATTTTATAATCCTGGAGTTGTATGTAAAAACATTTGTTTACAAGATAAAACATCCGGCCGTTTTGTTTAGTGAATTTGTACTGTTTACAAATTGTAAGCAAAAAGACCAAAGTAAACGTTGTGTCTATGTCACTACCTTAAAAAAATGTGTGTTTTTATTAACTTAATTCGCTGAGCAATTAATTACACGATGCGCGGGTAATGGGTACGGAACTTGTAGTAAGGTTGGGTACCGCCACAAAGTAAATAATACATAGAGATGCTCTAACACGTAAGGCGAATTATTTTTAAAAATTTTGAGTTAATTAGTGCGAATTAGTATGGCAACCTCCACTCTTTGTTAGATTTTTATTTTATTTTGACCATGAAAACAAAGTTTAAAAAATGCTGAAATCAGCTTTCATCTTGTGAAACAATCCTTTTTTCTGTGATTTTTCTTCACTATCGTCCATAAACTTTCAATTGGATTGGGGCCGGGATAGTTCCCTGGACATTTCAAAATACCTATTTGACTGGCTCCAAAGAATGTTTGCAATGTATTCGATGTTTGGCGCGAGACAAGGTCTTGCTGAAAAATTCTATTTTTGTTGGGGATTCCCCTTTCAAGGGTTCGGAGGGTATTCACCCTCCCATATTGATGTTTTGAGGGTGTTTGGTTCTGGAAACCTAAAACCTATTCACTACATGATCAACACAATCAAATTTAATATGAAGAAGTTCTGAAGAATATGCTGATTCTAACACTCGAAAGGGAATTCCCCAAGATAATTGAAAGTTTATGAACGAAAATCAAGAAAAATCCCAGAAAAAAAGGATTGCACTACATGGACGTTAGTCAAAAAAAAATCTCAGAAAAAAACGATTGCACCACATGAACGATAGTCAAGAAAAATCTCAGAAAATAAGGATTGCACCACATGGACGATTATCATGAAAATTTTCAGAAAAAAAAGGATTGCACCACATGGACGATTGTCATGAAAAATCTCATAAAAAAGGATTGCACCACATGGACGATAGTCAAGAAAAATCTCAAAAAAAAGGATTGCACCACATGGACAATTGTCACGCAAATCTCAGAAAAAAAGGATTGCCCCACATGGACGATAGTCATGAAAAATCCTAGGAAAAAAATGATTGCACCACAAGGGGAAAGCTGTTTTTTCACCATTTAAAAAAAATGTATATTATTTATTAATTTAAAAGAAATACGTAATTATTTAATATTCTTAACTTAACTACATACAATATATTATATATCATATTACTTAATACATCTAACTTTGTTTTCATGACGATGAAAAAAATACTTTTTTACCATGTAACAATGCTAAATTGAAATATAAATGTAATAAAAGTAAAGGTTGTCATATAACGTACTAGTTTTAAGTTAAAATTGGGAAAATTAACTTTTTATAATTTCAATAAAAGTGAAAAATGTTTATCCCTATCAATGCGCACACTATCGTACCACCACTATTATTAGATTCGATATCTTCCAATAGTGATAATGAATTGTATTTGACATTACTCCAGTGAGAGGCCTTTATTTATTTTTAAATGCCTTGAAACGACTAAGCTGCAATTAAAATATATACGTCTAGCGTTTAATGAATCCTTTCTGGAATTAGGAAACTGTCTTTTATCATAATTTACATTATTCTAAATATTAAAGGCTTATTTTTTTATTTCGATGCTTGTTTGCTATATACGAAAATACCATTGATCCCACTAGAACAGGCTTTACTTACCTAGTTAGTTGAACGCCAAAGTAAAAAATCAAACATTCGTAAATATAACAAAAATTTACAGAGTGTCAAGCCAACCTTTATCGCTACTCAGATTACGAATCATCCAAGAATCAGGAGAATTCAGAGACACCCAGGTCTTATCCTTACAAACCATTTCATTTCAAAAAGCTTTCATTGTTCACGTAGACAATCGTCTTTGACCACCGTCGTAATGGTCATCTGATCCCTTTGACATCAAAGGGAAGTCCAATCCTTATTCCTCGAGCCGTTCTAGCTCCATGAATTTCTATCACGCGTAGACATCCAAGGTTGCGCCTATCTCTATCGTGATTCAAAAAGATCACAATACCGCCGATTATCACAAATCAGGGACCCTAGCACGGTCGATCGATAAAACCCTACATCAATACGATTATGACTAAATCCGTCATCTGTCGTTAGGCAGAGTTAGGCGGTATGCGCGAGCACGGTCAAGAATTGATATAAAAATATTCCGACAGCCGGTAGACAAAGCCGGCCTTATTTAGCGCGCCCTCTTGGGTGACATATAAGCTTCAGTTAATAGTCAATAAAAATACACTTACTACCTTTTTAATAATGTCGTTCTTTATACAAAATTACTGGCTTATTAATGAACGAAGGCAGACTAACGAAGCTTGTAGAATTGATTGCATCCGTTCAAACTTAGAGAAACGGAATTTAGACGGTTTTTCAGAATATCACGAGTTTTCAATGACATTGCAATGCGAGTTATGGCTAAAGATCTCATTGGCCAATTAGGTATTTTATCAATGTCAAAAAGACATTTCAGACATTCCATTCATGTCTTATTAAAGATTCATTCGACATTGTCAATGTATTCGTATGTACGTTTGATGTTTTTCATTTACGAATGCCGATCCATAGACAATATCCGATAGTGTTGCTATCGTAGGGCAATTTCTCATTTATTTTGTTCTCAATATCAGATTGACTATCCACCCGCCTAACGAGCTCATCGAACGGTGCTCAGGAAAATGATATAAAATCGTCGTCGGTTAAGCATATCGATCCGACATTGTTTAGTTATCGATTTGACTTAAGCGTAAATTCGTAGACCAGACCACAACACGACTATCGGAATTATAAGACATGGACTGTCACAGACCTATGACAAAATTATTTTGTATGTCAATAAAAACTTATTCATATTATCATGTTAGCAACCTCTTCAAGATTGTTTCATTTTGTTTACAATAATCGAATATGTTATGAATATTCAGGGGGTATCGATACGTCATAGGTTTTAACCAGCGATTTCTCACCTTATATGGAGTGAAAATGTTAATGGTATTTTGATCTCTGCTACTTTTTTACCTGAAAACATAAAAAAATCCGTAGGTATTGGTCAGGGTTGGCATAAAAGCTCTGCTTACCCTAATAAAAACGAACTAAATAAAGTACGTATTTTTACAAGAATTTTGTAAGGAACTTGTTCTCCCATTTATTTAATTGGTCACAACAATCATTGTAAGATGATAAAAAATTGCTATTTTCAAATATTCAATAAAAACTACGCACATCCAACCTTTGGTCATGGAGCAATGCACGCCGCCGGCGGTTACTCGGCCGAGTGGCCAATGACGAGATGTGAAATCATTTTTTGTTTGTTAGAATATGAAAAGTTTTATCGGAGACCAAAATACCATCTACATTCTTTACTCTAAATAAGCACAGGAATCACTGGTAAAGGCTTATCGAGTACGTGCCGATACACCCAAGAATTCTCTTTTTATGATAATTTTTCTACATATACATGTATTCAGAGAGCCAATTTTTTTATTCAATTATAGTTTCGTGCATTTGGTATTACTTACATCGATCTATTAAATATTCGGGGTTAAAATCAACAGTCCATTAATTTGTTGTTATCCTTTTATGTGAGGTAGAAATTTGACAATAAATCTACTTTCCTGTAATGTGAAACTGGTGTTTACAATATATCCCGAAACACTGGGCATATTGACATATCGACTGTCAGAAGGAAGACTGGTTTATGTTTCGATCTGGAGAGTAGAAATATCGCTTACCTCTACTAAGAGTCTGCTAACGCAGGAAATACTACGAAAAATTTATCTATAAATTCTACACGAGTAGTTATAAAAAAACGTATAAGGTTTTCAGTGACAAAGCGATAAGTTATTAGACTGTGAGTCTTTAAGTTCTATGTGAAAAACGTACTAGAAAATTAGGTAAAACACTTCCATCACTGTTATTCAAATTGCACATTTTTTCAAAGATTTTTTAATGTAATTCATAGAATTTAAAAGATTACAGTTTGAAGATTTTCGTCATTCGCTACCTTAAGCAGTTTCCTAACGACCCGTATAGAATTTACACATATTACATTGAGATTATAATCACACCCACAGGAGAACAATCCTGTTATAAAAACTCAGTTTTTATACAGAAAATTACAAAAACTCACCCAATTATACGTACTAGAATACAAATAGAAGCAAAAGACACAGGTAATAAAATAAGTAATAAAATTACCCCAATCATTGTTACATATTTTTAAGTAATAAGAGGACATTTTTTCTAAATCTGTACAAATGATTGACAAAAAATGTCTACATCAGTACGCTATATCTTATTATATAGTCAAAACATTTGAGACAGAGAACTAGCAATATTGTTTCTGAAGGTATTCTGATGGAATGTGCTGTGGAATTTTAAACAATAGGAATTATAAACATGTATGTCAAACTATTAAGACAAAATATAGTATCGAGATGAACGTAAATTATTTTTACCGAAGGAAGCAATCACTTGTGGCTTGACATTATAATTTAAATGAAAAATGTTTTTGTTTTAAGACATTTTATTTTATTTCTATATATTTCTGCATTCGACCGGTTTCGGTTGGACTCGACCTTCTTCGGGAATTTACACATATAAACTATTGTATAACTGTATATTCCTGAAGAAGGTTGAGTCCAACCGAAACCGGTCGAATGCAGAAATATATAAATATAAAATAAAATGTCTTAAAACAAAAACATTTTTCATGTAAATTATTTTCTGTAAAATCTACGAAACGACTTTATCTCTTTCAAAATATACAGCTTTCAAAGTATCAAATTACTTCTGGTTAGCAAAGGTGATAACCTCTAAACTCTAATACCCTTCATAACTCATCAACATGAGATAAGTGGCGCAGTCCCCACTGGCCCTGATTAGTGATTAGGAAGGATCGGTGTAACGGTGGTGTAATACTGGCATAACATTAACGTAACACTGGCATCCGTCCTGGAGCCCAGTGGCGTAACATAACCCTTCAATAATTAATATTTATTAGTTAAACATGATTATTATTATGACGGCCGCCATGGTCGAGGGGTAAGGCTCTCGACTACGAATCCGAAGGTCGCGGGTACAAATCCCGGCGTGTGCAAGTAAATTTTATTAATTTGTGTTGTTTCACTATTAATTAATTTAAAAATAATATATAGTATATTTGCGCACGTTCCAGGGTGAAAGATACTCTCAGTATCGCCCTGGTGAAAGACCACCATTCAGAATTTAAACGTTGCCTGAAATGGCTTTTAGCCGTGTTTGGTGACCAGATCTGAATAGCCATGTATTTCCCCACCTCCCTCTTCCCCTTCTCCTTCCCCTCCCCAATACCTTCAGCTTCACAACATTCCCTAATTGGGAATGCCATAGTCTCACTGGCTCCAGACGGTTGGGAGCAGTTGAGACTCTTGTGCCATATTCATATAAAAAAATAGAATATAACAACGTAACACTATTCTTTATTTTAGTGATACACAATATAATTTAAATAAGTATTTGTTTTCTCGAGCTAATTAAACATGAGACTATTTTCCCAGGTAAATCATTTGGTGGACCCAGAATTCTGCTATCCATAAAATTCGTTAAAGGCAAAATGCATGTTTGTATTAAACAGAAATTTTCTCTAAAGGTGAGCCGTAGCATCGTGAAATTAGAAGAGCTTTTCTGTCTGGAGGTCGAGCTGATGGTCTCTGTGACCGAGAGAAAATCCGAAGGTAGCAGGTTCAAATCCCGGTATGCGCAATAAAATTTTATTTTATTAAATTGTGTTATTTCACATAGGAGTATAAAATAATATATAGAATACTCGCGGCACGTTCCAGGGTGGTAGTGCGTAAAATACAACCATTCAGAAACAAAACCTTGTTTCAAATGATTTTAGCCGGGTACTTCCCCAACTTCCTCTTCCCATCTCTGTCGCCTGTCATACCCTTCAGCCTCACACAGACTCCAGTTAGCCGGCAGCAGTTGGAACTAGTGGTGGGCGAAGTGGCTCGGTTTAGTGAGCCGGATCACTAAATCAGCTCTTTGTAGTGTACCAGTTTGGTGATCCGGCTCGTTTAAAAGACGGTTCGCGTCCTCCTCCACCATGCCCTCTCCCTCGCTCACTTACCCCTCATAAAGACGTCCTTAAGACGCTCTTACACGATACTTTTTTCGTCCAGTTTTCATGTGAATTGTCTTTACAGAGAGCTGATTTAGTGATCCGGCTCACTAAACCGAGCCGCTTCGCCCACCACTAGCTGGAACACTTGTGCGGTATTCAGATGAACAAATAAATTTGAAAAAGGACCTACGGAGCTTGGAAAAATTCAGTAAATGTTAAAATATTCGGAAAGAAGCAAAATGTTTTTAAAACGTTCCAGAAGCGAAAAACATGTCAAATGTCATGTCGCTGAGTCCACCTTTCGTGAGTTTACTTAAATTTAAGCTTATGCAATCAGATTTCTGTATATGCCGTTATAAAGAGTTAAGACACGTAGGCAATACATAAGAAAAAAACGTAGTTTTGTTGTTCCCACAACGTCGGTAAAGACAAAAAACAACTCTGATAATATCATTCGTTATACAGAAGTTGTCTTGTTTAGGAGAACTCACTCCGAGTTAAACCGAATTAAAGTGACAACAAAAATCGTCAGTTCTAAACATGTCACAAAACGGTGCGATCCGCCCCATTGGGATTAGCCCAAATAAAGTATTTTAAAACAAAGCTCACGTTGAACGTGCTGTCATTTCACTCGAAGCTTATTCGGAAGGCGATAGTTGATAAAAGAACCCCTGGCCCTGTGGGACACTGGAAATTTCCCCGAGGGCCGATGTTCGATGGACTCGAAATTTAAGAGGCTGAAAACAATGTTTATTATTTTCCTTTAAATTGAATCGGGGTAAAATCCACCTTGAATTTGAATAATCCACAATCGACAGCCTTCAAAATTTCCCTGCTTTCTAACTTTTGTACGAGTACACAAACCTTTTTTAAACCCTTAACCAGCCCTAGAAAACTGCAGAATTTTTAATATTTTATAAGTGCATCTTACCCCCTCCCAATAAAAATGGTATGGTAAATATACCCCTATAGCCTGCTCGGAAAACAGCATAATGTATTGTTTATGATTGAAAATATATGAAACACAGTAACAAAACATGTTTTCATCGCTTTTTATTGATAAAGATGTATAGGTTAAAGACAATTATATACATTTTTACAGATAAAAAATAAATAAATTATGTGAGTTCGATCTGTTTGGCGTTTTAATAAAAGTGGAAACACCCAAAAAAATATTGCTCACATATTTTTCGTAGATATTCAAACAATTTTTTGACAAAATCAATCACAAAAACGATACAGAGACGCGAGTGGTTTGTTTGAAAGTTGATGTCTCAAAGTAGGAATATAAATCGACGATGTTATATATATTGTATGGCAGTTGCGTGCATTCCATAAAACCTGAAAAGCTGTGCCTGCCCTAAGAAAAACGAACCATAAAAAAAGTTTTTAAAATACGACAATTTTCTGATCAAAACACATTTTTTCCAAGAATTTGGCCACAGCAACTAGCAGAAGATGATAGTGGAATGGCCATTTTCAAATATTCAATGTGCAATTTACACCCAAATTTGAATTACTATACACAGCCTACATTTGCTCATAGAGCAATCCACGCCACTGTTGTATGGTAAGTATATTCAGAGATGAACGATTCTTACATTTTGCGGTAAATATGCTACTGCTACCTGTCATTGGATCCCGATTTTCTACGTGGGAGGTATTTCCTACAGCCTTCCAAAGGGTTATTCAATATCAACGTTAAGTCTTTAATTATACAACTATATTTTAATATTTGGAGCTGACTAGATAACTTTTACGGTATTCCGATTTATTTGATATTTCAAATAAACTTTTTTAACTTAAATTCACAGTCGCGGTACCTAGGTATATGATACACGAACTAAGGGATTCTGAATTTATGTGTAAATGGAAAAAATTCAAACAATAAAACACTTTGTTGACAAATGTCCTTCCTCAGTTTCCCTATGATACATCTACGAGTATGCCGAAGCAAGACCCCCGATGCCGTCGACCGGCTGAATAACCTCAGCATCCAACTTTGATCTCCACTGAATACCGTACGGAGAAAAAGGCGGTGGTATAAAGAGAGATATACGATTTTCACTTAGTTTTAGTAGTGTTTTTCCTAATCTTTTCATATTTATTTATTAATGGGTAATAATGTTTAATACTAGCTTGCAACTTGTTAAAGAAAAGCAAAATTATTGAATGAATAAATCCAATTACTTTCAAATATATTTTTCCACTGTCAAATACAGAACCCCAACGGATTATGTTAGCATTCAAATAATAGTTACCAATCTAAATGGGATCTAATTGAAGATAAACTCCACTGAGATTTACACATTAATGGAACTTGGTAAAAAGCTGATAAAACACATCTACTTCGTGAAAAAAATTATACAAACGAAATATCATGTCAACCAAGGATCTAGATCAAACCAATGAAGGTTCTTTAGAGTATATTATGCTTTATGCCACTCTCATTTGGAATACGAACTTTGGGATGGGGCTCAGCTGTATCAAACTACGTAGAACCACTAAATACAACTCAGCAATGCATAAAACAAAAAAAAACATTTTAAAGGTCCCATACGGGACGTCAACAGCGGAAATTTTTAAACATTTTGACGTTCCAAGTATACAAAAAATCTTTGCAAAAGATATTCTCGTTCATCATTTCAAAAAAGACAAAATGGATATCACTCCCCGTAATCATAATACCAGAGCAACGCAACTAGACTAGCTAAATTTACCCGAGTGCAATACTACTTTTAGACAAAGGAGCTCCGAATTTTTAGCTTTAAAATTATACGACAAACTCCCACTCAGTATCAATCAAAGTAATTCAATCAATAATTGCATTAAGTCCAGCAAAACTTGGCTTAAGGTATTAACAGAAGAAGAACTGAATAGTATTCGTAAAACAACGTCCTAGAAGTTACTGGTAATACCCTACCCAAACCTTGAAGTTGAAATATAGAAGTCGCTGAAACCCCCTTATTCAAAACCTAGTTCGCCTCAACACAGGATCTCCTAGTGAGGGAGACTATGAAAAACATTCTATAATATATGTATACATATTTTTTTTGTTTTTATAACTTGCCTTAAATGTCAAAATTATATAGAAATTAATAAAAAAGGTATATAAAAAAATTTGCCTCGACACAAAAAGCTATTCCATCGAAAGCGTGATTCCATGCTAAAAAAAAATTCGAATGCATATTTGGCCAAGTACTAAACTGCAACAAGTCAAAATCTGTTATTTTGCGATATTCCAATTATAAGAATACTCACTTGGACATGATTAAATAATAATTTTGCCAATTCTTTCCTTCTCCTTTAAATCAATGACTTAGATGAGAGCACTCTTCGAGGATGAAATCATTTCTTTAAACCAGCACGTTTACACTAAGGTCACATTGGTTGATGCTGACTAATGAAACATTCCGGAATGAAGTGAAATCCGAAAGAAAAATTAGTGTGAACAACTCCACGTCTACTAATTTACAAAGTTTGACTCGTTACAATTTAATTGGTAACTGGAGCCAGACACTAATGAATTGCCTACGCATATAATAGTGTCATGCGGAGAGTTCCTAGTTTCTACGCTTCAATTTGTTAGTAATTAATGTGTACAGATTTTCTCCACCAGAACTGTTATTGCAAGTGGATATTTTCGGAATTTACTATAATTATCTTTGAGAAATCTCGCCCCGTGATATTTTAATTACAATGTGTACCATTTGTGAATGAACAAGGAGTCCGTATTAAGACGAAGTGGTGCGGCGTTCTAACCTTTATACCTACCCCTGTGGAGAATGTCGTGATGTTCAATCAATTATGTTCACACATTATTTCAACAGCAATATAGCATTGGGGTAGGAGTAATGGTAGGAGTAGTGGTATGGGTAGGGGTAGGGGTAGGGGTGGTGGTAGGGGTAGGGGTGCGAGTATGGGTAGGGGTGAGGGGTACTGGGTTGGTGGGGTGAGGTTGGGGTGGGGGTAGGGGTGGGGTGGGGGTGGGGAGTGAGGGGTGGGGGAGTAGGGAGTGAGGCTTCGTGGTAGGGGTATGGGTGGGGGGTAGGGGTGGGGCATGGGTGGTTATGGGAGGGTGGGGTAGGGGTTGGGGGGTATGGGTAGGGGTGTGGGTAGGGGGTGGGGGTGAGGGTAGAGGTGGGGGTAGTGGGGTGGGGGTAGGGGTATTGGTGGGGGTGGGGTGCGGGTAGGGGTAGGGGTGGGGGTGGGGGTTGGGGTGGGGGTTGGGGTGGGGTGGGGGTAGAGGTAGGGGTGGGGGTTGGGGTGGGGTAGAGGTAGGGGTGGGGGTGGAGGTTGGGGTAGGGGTGGGGGTAGGGGTAGGGGTAGTGGTAGGGGTAGGGGTAGGGGAAGGGGTAGGGGTAGGAGTAAAGGTAGTGGTAGGTGTAGGGGTAGGGGTAGGGGTAGTTTTTTAGCATTGTACATCAGCCCGTGACTAATAACGTACGATTCGCATATGGCTAGAAGTTTTCTCATTGCTCTTACCGATGGGGCAAGTATGACCATGTCATCTGCATAGCTGATATTGTTCATATATACCCCATCAATGTGGCATCCAATTCTTGTTTTCTTCAGAGATTTGCTAAGTTCATCCATGTATACATTGAACATCACTGGGGACATAAAGCCTCCTCGTCTAACGCCACACTTTAATTGAGCTGCTTCTGATAGGCTGTCATTCCATCTGATAAAGTTTTAAATGGATTGATATCCTTATTTTCTTCTATCAATATGTGATATTTTGCTTCTATCAATATGTGATATTTTGATTTTATCAATATGTGATATTTTGTTTCCATCAATATGCGATATTTTGCTTCCATCAATATGTGATATTTTTTATCACTCAAAAAATAAATGTTTAATGTTTCTAATAAATAAAAAATAAATTTTAATGAATTACAGTTTTTTGTAAAACCGTTCACTCGATTCTATAACTACATATTCAATTTAATATTCACCTATATATCGTATAATATAAATCTGGATGCACGTAAAATAAACAAAGCCGTTCTACCGCCAGAGCATTAACCACGCTCCAATTCAAACCGTTCATCACTCAGAGCAACGCCGGGTATACCGATTTTAAAAGAGCAAACCAACGAACAATATTTACAACAATAACAAAAAAAAACCATTTTGATAATAAACTTAATGAAACAAAAGCGAGTTAAAACAAAAGATAAGGTGTTAAATTACGTTAATTCAAAAACAGAAAGTTGCGAATATACGATAAACATTGTTAATATGCAAATGAAGCAAATTTAATGTTTGTACTGACAGACATAAATTTGCAATGCATTGCAAAACCCTTCCTTTCAGAAGAGATTAATGACGTCGCTTTCAATTTTTTGTTTGTTATTTAAATGTATACAATTACAAAAGCTACCTCTCTCCGCTCTTTTGCAGTTTTTCGGGACATAAATTATATCCTTTCCTCGTAAAAGTTACAAAAAATGTGACTAGCGAAGAAAAGCAGCGACCGCAAATTCGTTTTAAAGAAAAAATTCTTCAATGGAAAATGCCGGCCAGTAAAATGTCTCTCTGAAATAGAATCAAATTGATAAAAGGTATAAAACTTTTTTCTGACTAAATGGTGAGTGGACGTGATTCCAAAAAACTTTATAAATGATATGTGAGACATTTGTAATTGATATGTGACTGTCCCAGCTGTCCGAAGCCAGTGGGACTATGGCATCCCCATTTGGGGTATATTGTGAGGCACGAGGGAATGGATTAGGAGAGGAGTTGAGGAAGAACAAGGTTAGGAAGTACCTAGCCTCTCAGATCTGGTCACTAAACACGTCTAAAACCATTTGAAGCAACGTCTCGATTCTGAATTGTGGTCTTACTTAATGACAGAGAGTATCTGCCATTAGTTCTAAAAAGTGTATTATATTCCTGGGGCTAGATATTACCAGCCAGGCGTAAGTCGGTCGTGTACATCGGTCGCTAACCGTCAGGCTACACGATGATGCCACAGTGCCTCGCCGACGTCGCTCGGGTACAGTCGTCTTGAAGTGTGAACAAAAATAGACCTATATTAAATGAAAAACACAATTTGTAAAACACCACTTTTATTGAATTAATAACTGTCGCCTGTGGCGACACTGTGGCGACAGTTATTAATTCAATAAAAGTGGTGTTTTACAAATTGTGTTTTTCATTTAATATATAATGTCACACCCCAAAGTGTTAGCTTCCTTCGAAAAAAAAAAAAATAGACCTGTTGGTGAACTGTATAGTAACTGCATTCACTTACGTAGAAAAAGAAAAAAACAAAGGAGAATATAGATACATAACAGAGATAAGTCCCGAAGAGGGGGGCAAAGATTCACCTCAGTATTAACCCGCTGTGTTTCAATATTCATTTTATAGTATAATATGAGTTTTAACTTAAATGAACTCAAAACAATTTACATTTCACTGTGTCAATCTTTAATTAAATACGGTATTATAGCCTGGGGTGAAGCTACTGCTGCCATCCTTAAATCTCAGAAACTAATTATAAAGATTATTCTAAAACTACCGATCACCAGCGGTTCAGACGAAATCTTTCAGAGAATCTGTGTTTTGTATATTAGGAAACTTTATGCCAAAAACATACTTACCTCTTTAAACACAGAACTCTAACATATTTGACAAAATCCAAACTGTTCACGATACTAGATCTAAAGGGAATCTCTTTCTTATCCATTTAGCTATAACAACATTTGGCCAAGGAAATTTTAGATACTTCACAACAAATCTAAACAATGTACTTCCACTGGCCATTAGACTGGATACAAATTACAAAAAATATAAATTGGACAACAAGATTTGGATCATTAGCAAAGATAGATCAAATATCAATAATGTTTTTTTTAAATATCTCTTAAATTGCAAATTGTAAATTGTAAATTGTAAATTGTAAATTGTAAATTGTAAATTGTAAATTGTAAATTGTAAATTGTAAATTGTAAATTGTAAATTGTAAATTGTAAATTGTAAATTGTAAATTGTAAATTGTAAATTGTAAATTGTAAATTGTAAATTGTAAATTGTAAATTGTAAATTGTAAATTGTAAATTGTAAATTGTAAATTGTAAATTGTAAATTGTAAATTGTAAATTGTAAATTGTAAATTGTAAATTGTAAATTGTAAATTGTAAATTGTAAATTGTAAATTGTAAATTGTAAATTGTAAATTGTAAATTGTAAATTGTAAATTGTAAATTGTAAATTGTAAATTGTAAATTGTAAATTGTAAATTGTAAATTGTAAATTGTAAATTGTAAATTGTAAATTGTAAATTGTAAATTGTAAATTGTAAATTGTAAATTGTAAATTGTAAATTGTAAATTGTAAATTGTAAATTGTAAATTGTAAATTGTAAATTGTAAATTGTAAATTGTAAATTGTAAATTGTAAATTGTAAACTCTAAATTGTAAGCTGTACATTTTTATCTGTAAATTGTTAACTGTAAAATGCAAACTGTAATCTTAGCCTGCTCTCAACACAGGTTCTTCTAGTGAGACAGGCAAAGTAGCATACCCCTTATAATAAATTTAGATTGTATGGATATAAAAAAAATAATAATAAAAAATAAGACACGCGCGCCCATCAATCCACGAGCCTCACTAAATGCTCTCATAGATAGTAAGTGCGTCGGTCGACCGACGATGTAGCGCTGACGAATTAGGACGATGGTCCTCGTGCGCAGCTAACATACACGACCAACGTGTGCAAACTATGTATGCGTGGACTATCCAGTCTAATGCTCCTTTATTTGGTTATCCAACATAAAAATCTAAGCGTTCCATTCCCAATCTAATTTATATCGCTTGCATTTTCCATGCATTTTTCTAGATCTCGTCATTCTGGTATTCGATCCGTTCCTACAACACATACTCGTTCATAGTTTTACATCCCATGTGATTCGAAATCTCATTTCAAATACATTCGGTCAAATTTTTTTCATCTGCCAATTCCACGCCTCACTGCCATCCAACAAATGAATATTTCCATTGTCCCTGGTATTCTGGTAACAATATGCCCTGTTTCTCCACATCGTGTTTAACTTTTGCGTACGTGAGATTCCCGTGAACTATGAAACACACACGTGAACGAGCGACTTTATAGAAAAACTTCTATTTGCCAGGTCATTATTATCTTGCATTTTTCATTTGCGACGCATATGCCCCTGCCATTATGAAAACTTCGCAAGACGTTGTTTATTTATTTTTTTATTTTATTTATTATTTATTTATTTACATTGGGAACATTTGTATTTGCAAAACATAGTAATTTATCATCAATTGAGGAACATATAAGTTGAAGTTGCATTATGTTTGCCTGGTCGATATTAATTCCTAGCTTAACATATTGCCTTAATTAAATATGTGTTGGATATCGAAATATCGAGTTGCAAGGTGTTTTAATATTTTTAATTTATTGCTGAAACTCTTTTCAGTGGGTCCCGAAATTGTACTAGAAAAAAATCAAGATATAGAAGAAACAAAGTAAAAGATTATTATTTATTGGAGATGTTTATTTGACAATTGTTGTTGTCCGTGAAAAATTACGAGATGTAACTTAACTTGCACTACTCTTAAAAAAAGCCTGCAAAAGCAAATCATATGTCTAGGTAAATATGAATAAAGATATTCATGCTTGAATGGTGGTGTACAAGATATGTAAAAAATATATATTATTATTTACCTTTTTACTGATTGATGTTTCAATAATTATTCATTTCACTTAAACTAACTATACTAACTAAATAGTATGTATAACTATAAACTAACTAACTTTATAAAAAAAAAATGTTTTGTTTCGCCCTTTCGGAAAAAATTTCATTTCTGGCACTATTCTCCGAACAGATCCTCTACAAATGTCAGTTGATTTAGCAGTGCTGGTGTAGAAACTTTACATATTTTCTTTTTTAATATTATAAAACTTATTTCGTATGATTGGTCAATGTTCTACCACAACCAGGTTTTATGTTCAAATTCATTTTAAAAATATCAATCTACTTTTACCAAGAGAAACTTAACTAAGTACCTCGACAATCAAATTACAACGTCAAACGTCACTGCAGTATCCAAATATTATCGTTCCAAACTAGTTCAAACCAATGGTGTGCACAAATATATTCGTACGTGCGCGCTTTAAAATGATTATTATTATATTTGACTGCTATTATGCTACTTATTCCCCTGTCTGAATTTGAAAAAATTCAAATTATATTTCTCTCACCACATCCTTTGCAATATTTTTCAAAAAAAGTATTAAGAGATGGATTATGGACACGAGAAGGAGTTCACTTCACACCTGTGGCACGTACGTACTAGGAATATACGTTGTTTAAATTTACATTTCATTACACTGTTTAATTTATTTTACAATGATCATCACTTATGACATTGTGATAATATTTTTATTCCGTAGAATTTAAAACGAAACTATGAGTAATAATATGGACGGGCCAAGGTCGATAGTCACAGCAAGTAACTGGCTTACTCCCTTCTCAACAGAAGTTATGTTTAGTAGAAAGGTTCTATATTTGCGCACTTGAAGTGAAATAACACAAAACTGCGCTATATAAATGCTTTGTTATTATTATAATAGAAATCTTCTTTTTTCTTAAAAACAAACGTTAAAGCACGTAAGATAACTCGGTAGTTATTTATTTTTTATTTAAAAAGGGATGAAAATTATGCCACGGTTGTAAAAATTAAAGAAAAATTATGAAGCCGATAAGCCATAATCGCTGAACAAACAAAAACCAATTAGTTAACTGAAAATTTGATTCAATTTTTAAAGTTACATCGGAAAAATTCTCCTCTAAAAAAACCGAAGGAATTATTTCAATACTGATAATTTTATGTAAAAATACAAAACCAACTTTCACAACCTTCAGTGGAGCTTCAGACGATGACAAATTATGTCGTGGTTTTGTAAGAAAATAAAAAAAAATACAGGAAACGAATAAGATAAACAACGTAGATATCGCTGACAAAGGAAGATGTTGAGCTCTTAATGTAATGATTGATTGCAATGGGGAGTATTTCCGATCAACTGGTCCTTAAATGGCCAAGTATTCAATCTACCATTCATCATTTTTTTTAAAGACATGAGTCGACTTTATGCTAAAAATATATAAAGTGTTGCAATGTAAGCACTTTTGGGTGTGACATCTTGGTAACATATCAGATTTCGTTTGGGACGAAGCATCATCGCAGCTGATTTTGAATAAATCTATTAAAAATACTATTAAATACCATTGAGGTGGGGGTCACGATCCTCAAGTAGACAATGATTCAAGGAGAAGAATTTTTATCGAAGAAAGCAGTGACATTTTACTTAAGACATTTAAGAAGAATTTTTATTACGCTCTTTCGACTATTACTTTCCGACATCGCTCGAATGTCAACTTGTCGACGATATTTCTCTGAATGTTTTTCTTACATAAAATATGGGTAAAATAATTATATGTGACGTCATGTCCTAATTACTTGAGAAGTATTCGAAGCTTACGGGGGCTGTACGGGACGTGTAGGACCCACACACGAAAAAGAGTATATGTCGAGGTATCCAAGCGAGGAGAGCGGGTCCAGGTAGAGTGAAATGAAAGATGTAAGTCGAGCCCAAGGTGAGGCAGTTAGGCAGAGTGTCGGGTGGTGATGTTGTTCGTTCCACGGCTGGAGTGGAAAAGAGAACAAATACCGCTTTTCGTACATTATGGGCTGGTATTGCACGTGTTGTGAAATCTTGGTTCGGTATTTTATTTGTGGTGCCATCTCGGCTCGGTATTGCATTTGTGGTGCAATACCAGCTATCGGCTTGGTTATTACACGTGTTGTGCAATAATCCATATTTGGTTATAATGAAATATTTTTATTTCCATAAATTAATCCAATTTGTAGACACGTTCGATACAGAGCCAATGTTGTAAATGAAGGAGCGAATTAAAAAATATATGGCGATGACCTAGCAATTCCAGATAGAAAAAGCGCTGAAGGTTGTCGCTTGTTTGTTTTTAATGTGACGTAAAACGGATTTTATGATTTATAGGTTGTCAAAATAAATTAATTGATTTTTACACAGTTCTTCAGAAGAAACTGTTGTCTAACGAATAAAGTACTGTACCTACCTACCAGATCATTAAAAAATCATTAATTATAAAATCTTATTTCTAATTGTTAATATTATTGACACGAATGTCGAACGCTCTCTTTATAATAACAAAAAGGTGGTAAATCATTGTTTAAAATACTCGACATCCTTTCAAAATCTGTACCATTATAAATACTGAACATGCAATCTGTAAATGGGAATCATAAATCATGATAATGTGTCTGGTCGGAAAAATAATCCATCAGTTGAAATCTGGCTCTGTAGTAACGAGATAGTATCCCTAGTGTGATTGGGACGGGAGCAATTATTCCAGTAATCCTATGGATAACTGACTTTGTTATCTGACTCCGACCAGGTTTAATGGAATCCGAATAAATGCGTTTCACAAAACTGAACCGTTTCATTAATGATCGTTTTTGATTCAGATTAATTGCATTTCCTCATTTACTGTATCAAAAGATTTTAATTATTTTCTTTTTGTTTTATTATCCAATTAAATAAAGTCAGTCCAAGTTTTGTATGTAGTCAAAACATCAATACAATAAATACACGAGCAATATAATATAATGTCTGGGGCAATTTTTTTTAAAGTTTTCAATTAAAAAAGGTTCCTATATGCAAAATACATGTTTTGCGTGCATTACAATTACATTGTGCTTGCCCTCCTCTAACCTAACCTAACATAACCCAACAAATAGAGCGTATGTGCGGATCAGTAAAATGGGGAGAAATAACGCAGTTGTGTTAGGTTATGTTAGATTAAGAGGGGCATGTCGATACAGCCACCCAAAAACTTGCAATTTCATTTTTTTAATTCTGTTTTGCACATAGTTTTTCGATTGTATCAACTTTGCGTATATTTTGTAAGTCATGTATGTACGTACCAGTTGCATCCATTGCTCTGTGACCAAAGATAGGTTGTGCGTAGTTTTTCAAGTTCAGGCATGAACTGTGTATTGAATATTTAGAAATTACTATTTTATTATCATCTTCCGGTGATTGTCATGGCCAACTAAATAAATGAACGACCAAGTTCCTTATATTCATGGAAAAAAATACAGTTTCATTTGAAATTTGTCGTCTTTTTATTTTGTTTCCATAATTTCTTCTTATGGTTCATTTTAGGTAGGCACAGCTGTTCAGCCTTTATGCACTTCACGCCACTGGTATTTGGTTGGGGTGTCTGATGGAGAATAAGCCAAGGATTGTTGATGTCAACTGATTTTTGTTTTATATTTTTATGTAATCATTTCATAATCATACAGGTCAAAAAAAATCTTGGCTGCAGGCAGGGAGAACAGTTTTTTTCATCCCTGTCCCCCTTAAAGCACTCTTCGCAACTTGAGCCATGTGCCGAGGTGTATTGTTCTCAACCAACATCACACCGCATCTCGACTTCGCTCTTCTGCTTGATGTTATTTCCGCAGCTGTGCAATAAGTTTCGCGAAAGAATCTTTAGTTATCGTAGTCCTTTTTGGTGGGTAGTCCATTATCAAAACTCCCTCACCATCTGAGGTGAAATTTCCTGGGAGATGTTTCTCCCTTTTCTACCCACTGCGTGGATTTTTAAAGACTTCAGGTCATATTGGTAGATCCACGTCTTATCACACGCTTAAATTTACCCTCTGATCTCATCACCTCTCTCTTCAAATGCGTGAGAAGTTTCCGCGCACCCTTGTCGTTCAAATGGCGTTAACATTCTGGGCACTCACAATCCGTGCATACCTTTCTCTTTATTTAAATTATTATGGAGGATCTCTCCAACTCTTTCTTTACTAATGGTTAGTTAAATGACTATCCGCTGAATACAAACTCCCTGGTCTGCGATTACGTTTTCATTCGCTTTTTGTATGTATTTTTCAGTTACTGCAGATATTGCGATCCCTGGTTTATCATCATCTTCCTTGAACTCTCTTCCTTGTTTAAACAATCGATTCCATATATTAACTGTCGCATAAAATAGAAAAGACTTACATTAGATACTGTTCAATTCTTCAGTAATGTTCTTTGCTCGTATCCCTTTCTTTACGAGATATTTTATCACAGAGCAGTACTCAAATTTATACATTTCATCTGGAGCGTGCGCCGCCTTCGACCGTGAATATTTTTTGACCGATTTGAAGATGTTGTATCAGGGATGCGGGAATTTCATTGACATTCCAAAAAATTGTTTGTATTTTTTTTAATCTTTTTATCCTTTTTACTTTTACTACCGTTCGCTCATTTTCCGTCAAACATCCCTGGCACCAAAATAGGTATTCGTTTTGACCATGTGTTGATTTTTCGGTTCTTTTGCTTTTCAAAGTGATTATTTTTGTATAAGATTACTTTAACTGCTCGCTCAGGTTGTAGTTTATTACGCTATCAAGTTATTGATCAACTTAACTAAAATTTGTAACTTGTAAAAATTGTATTTTTGTATTAATAAATACATCAAAAATTCTTCGTATTCGAAATGCTTAAATTCTACATAAATAAAATTGCGACATTCCCTGCCCGCAAATGTCATGTTTAACTTCTCTTGAATATTGGATATATGCCAGCAAAAGAAGTATCATCTATCATTTTTCTTATTCTCAGTATAATAATAATTTTTCCTCAAAGACAAATTGAATAGCAACATCTTGATAGATCGATCACTTAATAATATATGAAAATGGTAGCTTTTAGTAAGAGAACTATTACAAAAATAACAAACTAACCTTCATTATATTTCTTTACGGGAATATGAAGTTATGATGAAACAGTAAACCACTCTGTCTTAATACATACTACTTTCTTCATACACGTTCAATCTACTTTCTTATTTTAATACTACTCTAATTAGACCCGATTCGTCATGCAACGCCTTCCTGTGGTGTCTCCAACTTTTACTTTCATGCATTTAGATGACATGTTTTCTTCAACACTCCTTTCTTCGTCCATCCGCTATGTGTATTCTCAATCAACTATGCGTCCTGATAGTCTCTGTAATAATTCTTACATTAGCTTTGAACTATTTTCAGAATACCTCATTCTCAATAGGTCAAATATTATGCTTCATCTTACATGCGTAGTATCAAACTGTAATAAGTCAAATTCTCTCGTTTTGAGATAATCAAAATGCTGTATATTCGCGTATGTCAAAATATGTATGCAAAATTGTCAAATCTTATTAGTTCTCACTGTTCTTTCTATTAGAAATTGAATCGCATAGGACAATGGTCGGTTTTAAGTGGAAATAATTCGAAATAAATTTATTTAAAACTGAGCACATTTTAAGATTTTCTAAGAAACTGTTTTTTCGCCTATCAGGCTGTCAAACATTTTTGTTGTTTTTGCTTCTGGTTAAAACTGGCAAGAGCTCATTCTGACGATTAATTTGATACCCATCTGCAATTAATGGTTTTTCGGACTTGTTGCAGTTTAATACTAAGCCATCGATATATTTTCTTTAACGTGAATACCGCACAAAAGTCCCAACTGTTCGTAGCTAGTGAAACTAAGGCAACTCCAATTGAGGTTTGCTGTTAGGCTGAAAGGAGTGGGGAAGGGAAGATAATGGGAGAGAGAATGGTTGGGAAGTTTTGCTCACCAAATAAAATTCAGTCATTTAAAATAAAATAACGGTTATGAATTGCAATCCTTCACCAGAGCGATACTGACAGTATCTACCAATAATATTTTATTTTTCTATGGCCATTTTATAAGTACGAGTTTGTTCAAAAGAAAAAGTGAATTTCGAATTTTTTCGAAAGGTATTTATTTATTCATCAATATCCATTTTCTCCCCTTCAAAGTTATCCCCCTCAGATATAATTCACTTATGCCAGCGCTTCTTCCAATCCTCGAAGCACTTCTGGAATGCGCTTTTCGGTATGGTCATCAGCTCGTTCTTCGATTCTGACTTTATCTCATCAATTGTGGCAAAACGCTTTCCTTTCATTGGTCTCTTCAGTTTCGGGAATAGGAAAAAGTCGCAGAGAGCCAAATCTGGTGAATACGGTGGTTGAGGCATGATTACGGTGTTATTTTTAGCCAAATAATCACGAACAAGCATTGATGTGTGAGCTGGTGCATTATCGTGATGCAAAATCCATGATTTGTTTTTCCACAATTCCGATCGTTTGAGCCGTATTGCTTCACGTAAATGTTGCATAACTTGCTTGTAGTATTCCTTATTAACCGTGCGACCTGTTGGAAAGAACTCATGATGCACCACGACATTGTAATCGAAGAAAACAGTGAGCAAAACCTTCACATTTGATCGAACTTGGCGTGCTTTTTTCGGTCTTGGCTCTTCTGGCCGCTTCCATTGGGATGATTGGGCCTTGGTTTTGACGTCATAACCATATACCTACGTTTCATCACCAGTTATGACCCCTTTGAGCAAATTTGGATCGTCATTGACGTTATTCAACAACTCCTGAACGATACTAATACGACGTTGCTAATGCTCAAGATTTAGCAATTTCGGAACAAACTTCGCTGCCACACGTTTCATGCCCAAAACATTCGAGAAAATTGCATGGCATGAGCCGATTGGTATGCCAACATCCTCTGCAACTTCCCTAATAGTGATTTGCCGATTTCCCAAAACCATTTTCTTCACTGTTTCGATGTTTTCTTTGTTTGCTGACGTGGTTGCAACTCCAGGACGCTCATCGTCATTAACATCTTCTCGGCCTTCTTTAGAGCGCTTATACCACTTATAAACACTTTTTTGACACAAAGTAGACTCGCCAAATGCCACAGTCAACATTTTTAGTGCGTTAGAGTACTTAATTCCATTTTTAACGCAAAATTTAATACATATTCTTTGATCCATTTTTTCAAAAGTAAAAAATCGAAGAACACACAAAAACGTGACCTTTCCAGTTGTCAAAAACAAACCACTAATTAAAAATGACTGATAATGCTAACATATGATAAACATATGTGTACTAACATAACAAAAAAAATCGATAATAGAATGTACACAGCCCGCGAAAATTCAAAATTCACCTTTTCTTTTGAACAAACCTCGTATATGGCTGCAACTATATGTGTGATTATTTTTACATCTATTAGATCCGTTATTCTTCTATTTTTATAAAACGAACTAAAGTTATGTTTGTGTTTCCGTATATCGACAAAATATTTTTTTACCGATTATCTCGAATTAACGTGTATGGACGTACTATTAAATTGTTTTCTTATCATATATATATATATATTTTTTTTTTATATATACAAAATCATAGTTTACCTCCCCTGATATCCAAAAATTGTAATACCATAATTTGAAGAAAAATTGTACCATTCTGAATATATCCGTGATAGGCTGAAACCGATCAAGTCAAAAATAAAAAATAAGATGGAAAAAAGTTATAAAATCTGTTCAATAAATCGTTATAATGGAATTTCACCATGAATACTTCGTGTCAACAATTATTTTCAGTATCAAATATAGAAATATGTGTTGAAGAAGATAATATTAACAAATCCTGAAGTTAAGACAATTGAATTGCCAAGTCTTTAAGTTGAGGTATATGATATCAATGAAGATGGCGTAAAGTGAACTCATCTCATTAGCTCAGTTGGTAGAGAAGTTGTGCCGGTAAGACAGAGGTCCTGGGTTCGATTCCCATATGCGACTGATACCTTTTTATTTTCTGTGTTTTTTTTTCGGTTTCGTGTTTCATTTAGAATGTGTTAATGTTGTATTCTTCAACGATTAAATATTACAATGAATTATTAAAACAATTTGAAGAAATATTTATTTTACTGTTGTTTTATCAATTAATTGTATTTTCTGGGTACTCCTATTACGCCGTAGCGTTAGTAATTCTTTAGTATAATTAGTTTAATCAAAAGTAGTTTATCGGGACTTGTGGAATTGTATTTTTTACTCTTGTTAAACTAAATAAAAATAAAAACTATAATAATATGTATATATTGTCTTGTAATTAAAATATTTCAAAAAGTGTGACGGTCCGAATAGAAAAATCCGTCAAAAATAACACACAGCCTACCCTTGGTCATAAAGCAATGCACGCCACTGCTTTCGACGAACTATTTTGGGAACTCTTTCAATAACCATCCCAATGAAGTCAATTTGCAAGTCTACTAGCCCCTCAGAACACCAAGCGCAGTAAAGTCAGAAATATTGAAGTCTTAACGCTTTAATTAAAAAGAGCTACCGACCCAAATCAAAACTTTCCCGTACTTACTCCTTACTCCAATGACGTAGTCTGGGCCCAGTGGCCCTGAAGTTTGAGGGTTTGCTGTTTAATGTCCTCCCCAGCCATAGGTTAGGATACTCCGACCTTCATATTTCGTCATTATGCCTCGCGAAATGAGACGATAAAAGTTTTAAGTGTTGTAACGGGTACCTCGGAAGACCGCGTTAATATTCTGAGATGAAAAAAGTTTAATTAGGAACACAACGTGATCTGATACAGAATTAGTAGCTCAAGAGCCGGCTAATGTCTGCTCATAAAAGTTTATTAACATTTTTTTTGCGGTATATCCAAAACAATTTGTGTTTCAGAATGGCCTAACATAGCATTTGAAGTATTTTTCAAACTACATAGCGATGCTCCAGCCCAAAAGTCTAACAACTCAAAAAAATGTATGATAATTTATTAAAACAATTTTAAAACATTTCATTTTATTTTATGACCTGGCCGGTTTCCGCCTATCATGGCCATCTTCAGACTGGTACTTTTTTTTCTTAAATTACAATGTAAATAGGATTTTTGGGGTGTCAGGTCTAGATAAAAAATATGTATTTTCGAAATTTTAAATATTTATATATACAAGTATCTGCGGGCTCTGTACAATACGCCCAGCTTCTGAGAGGCTAACTTTACTCTGGCTACGATGGAACCCCCATACCTGAGCTGGTCACTTAAGATTACAACAAGCATATCAATGGAGGGCTTATTGAGAATATTGTTTCCATTGAAGGAGACTAGATTGTCATTTCGATCCCATTTAGATATAATCAGACATGATAACATTCAATTATTTATTAATTCATTCTAAATCACGACCTTACTCCACCTCCACATCGGAAATATTACAATCATTTTAGATCCAGACTGTAACAACTACGAAAAATGTCATTAATAATAGGAAAAAGTAATATACATAATTTCATAAATACTCATAGATTAATAGATTTGAATCTGTGATTTCTGAGATTATTTGGAGTAAGATTATTGAAGATGGCATTTAAGTCTCTGGTGACATGTTTTTTCAACTAAAAACAAAAATCTTAATATCTTTCATATGTTGTCACTGGCTACAACCTAATTCCTGCTACTTATACCACGTGATATCCATCATTGTTTCCTTTTCACTGCTGTGGGGGTGAGCAACATACCCCAATAAGGAACTTCAGTAAAAAATATGATGGCTTCAACCCCCCAAAATAATATAATGTCATCAAATGTTCAAATGTTCCCGCCTGACATTCAATCTTTTAAAAATCGCTATATTTTTTAACTTATTCCAAAATGAAATACTGTTTTGAGAGCGTAAGAAAGATTCTTTCAGATTTTAATATTATAAACGGGCATATGGAATTAAATATATTAAAATTTTGAACGCAAACACAGATATTTTTTTGTTGTTTATAAATCGCTCATTAATAGTTTTTTTTTTGAAAATGTAAATACCGCTTTATACGAAATTTAAAACAAAAACCTTTCGTACATTTTTATTTTATTCTATATAAAAGTAATTATTAAAAAATTGGTAAGCTTTGATCAATGTTTTTCAATTGCTAAATGTTTTTTTAAAAAATATATATTAAATTATTCTGGATTGGTATTCTCTCTCTCTAAAACTATTTATACTATATGTCTGACCATAATAGAAAAGTAAAGACGACTAGTCATTTGGTGACAGATATAGCACTACGTGGCCCGAATAGTTCTACTAAAAAATATTCATATTTACTAACAAACGCTGATTCTGAAGGCATAAGTTTTATTTTATATAATTAAAATAATATATCGTTTTTTAATCATTGAAGATAACATTAACAACTCTCAAAATGAAACATAAAACCGAAAAGACACAAAAGAAAATATAAAGGTAGCAGTGGGGTAGCAGTAGAAAAGTGGATTAGAGCTCAGGTCCCGGATAAACCATTTTCTGTATCTTTTCGGTTTAATTTTGAGAGTTGTCAGTAATGATTAAATTATATATTACAATAAGGCTAATAAGCTTCAATAAGTTATTTAAAACTAATTAATTTTATTAAAACCAATTAACCAAGACATAAACGCCCTGTAATTGATTGGTTAGCGGATTCTGACAGAACATAGAACCCTCACGGGTCAGACGGCCGCTTGCATTAAGAATACAGGCAATTTTACCCGACTCAGTGCTGCGTGGACTCGCACACGGGTCACCACCGTGGTATACAAATTATTTCAAAGTTTCATTTTTTGTTTTTGTTTTTGTCAATTATTTATTTTGGTATTTATTTGTTTCATACCGACCGGTGTGCGAATGGCCTTACTGTTAACCGACAAAACTACGTACGTTTGACGTCACGCGTATCCTGCTAGATTTTGAGCGTTTTGGTGGGCTTTGAAAATTATTTTAACTATGAAAAAAACATTTAAAAATATATATATTTTTAAATCGATGGTTAATATTCTTAAAAACTTAAAGGGTAAGTGGAGTTTCTCATTGGAGATGCCATATCTCACTGACTCCGGAAAGTTGAGAGCAGTATTTAGTATTTACTTTAGCGCGGTAATAACATTAAAAAAAACCGTTACACAAATAATAATAATGTTGAAGGTACTTTTTAAGTTTCTTGTCTAATTTAATATTTATATTGTTTTTTCTATTAAAATATTTACTCAGGGGTGATGTACGAAGCTTTACAAGGCCATGTATTCCTTGAAAAGTTGTACCCCTTTACTAATGTCCAACTTTGAAACCCGATGGCAAAGTGTTTCTCAATAATCCTCTAGTCCTTGATATCAATATTCAGTGAAATGAATATTATTTTGGAAGCAACGTTCGAGAATAAAATTATCTCTGTGCAAAGACGGCTTTGTCGTAAATTTCAAAATCAGCCAGTAGAATTGCAGAAATCATAAAGGAGGCTCTTATATGAAATAGTCTCAGTAATCAGTTGTTAAGCCCTATAAGCAATTGGAGTTCTTATTTCAATAATAATGATTCAAGTAAACCTCCATAAATCATTGTTTTCTTGAACAAATTCTTTTGTAATTTGGTCAAAGTGATTTTCCCCGCATACAAATTACCTGTCATTTTATTTATTGCTTTACTCCCATCAATGAATAGTGTATGTAATATTGTTACTTGTATGATAGAAGATTCAGCTTGCAGGGGATTGGCGAACCCGATAATTTGTACCACTCGGCCTCAACCCAGTGGCGGTTCGTGATCTTTTTAACTGGGGGTTCAATCAGAATTTCAAGAGAAAATAATATTTACATAACCTAAATGAAATGTGAAAAAGGAAAAAATGACAGAAAATAAAAAGATTTCAGTCGCATCTGGGACTCGAACCCAGGATCTCTGCCTATCCGGAGCAACCGCTTAACCAACTTAACTAATGAGACCAGTTCAATTTATGCCATCTTAATCGATATCATATGTTAAATTCAAGATTTGTTAATATTATTCTAAATTTTTTATCCCATATTATTGGCAGCTATCTTTATAATGATTACAAAGTTCCCAAGGAACACAACTGCAAACTAGACAGTGGCTTCGGATCAATATCCGATTTTGTATTAATATGAGACATCTATTGACTTTTTATATTATAAAGATGCCAATAATATAGGATAAAAAAATGGAGGATAATATTAACAAATCTTGAATTTGAGATATAATATCGATGAAGATGGCATAAATTGAACTGGTCTCATTAGCTAAGTTGGTTAAGCGGTTGCCCCGGATAGGCAGAGATCCTGGGTTCGAGTCCCAGATGCGAAATCTTTTTTTTTTCTGTCATTTTTTTTCCGTTTGCACATTTCATTTAGGTTATGTTAATATTATTTTCTACAATGATTAAATATTAAAATGGAGTTTTTAATATCAATAAAAATAATTGATAATTAAAGAATAGAAGATATTTTGTTTAATTAAAAGTGTACTTACCGTTGTTGTGCTTCGGCGAATCGCCGAATACAGCGGCAGTCACGTGATTTAAATATAGTTAATGGGAGGGGTACTATAATAACTACCGACTTGAAACAAGGAGCTTGAGCTTGTTGTAACTTTCTTGACTTGGGAGAATAACGTCTTATCTAAAAAGGATTGAATTTTGAATATAAAAATAAAAGTATGCATTATAAACTATTCGTCTTACTGGTAGATTTATAAATGCCATTAAAAACAAACGGTTAGAAAAATGGAGGAACTAGAAACTAAAAGCTTAAAAATATTTACTACTGACTATAGAAAGGAGGGTGAATGCAGGAAACTTCATTAACGGAGGACTGAACGCGATTGGCACCAAACAGAAATGTATCTAAAGAAGCGTACAAAAAAATCGGGAACGCCTTGGAAGACATAGCACAATCAATTGAATCAAATACTTGAGTCGGAATGACAGAAGATAATGCATTAGACGATGTATGAATGTGAATGAAGCAAGAAGTGTATGCCAAGATCGAATTTTTGGCGGTTCGTCCTCTCTGCCTACCCTTACGGGGAAGCAGTGTAATGGTTAGTTAGTCAGTAACTTACATCCTTATTTTACAAAGTTCAGCCTTCCGACAAACTGACCGAGAGGGGGTCATGTCGGTGATACTCGTCAAACATTCGAGATCATTCCTTCTTATCGCTGCGCACAAACTTCGACATGGCTTGGCCTAGATTACTTAATGTCACCGTCAGGAGGAGTGTGATGTTTTGTTTTTTTTTGCGTGAAGTATTTGCTTGGGATCGTGACCCCATACATGCTGAATCCATTCGGCACAGCACCTGTGAGAATATCGGGTTACTCTTAGACCATAGTATTTAAACGTCGAATTTTAACGGCGTGCTTTTTATAATGTGATTATGGGGATATTATAATTCATCTTATTTTCTCATATATTTAATGGCAGTCCCCTGCGCGATCATTCTTTAGAGAAAACCACAACTGCCACAAACTAACTATCTCTTGAAACCCATTTTATCTTGTACTAGCTGATGTGTACCTGGCCTTGCTCGGGTTTACATAAAGTTATGATGTTGTGAATTCCTGTTTGTCATTAGGGTACCATAATTGATTTGACAGCGAAAGTAACTATCTCCAAATAAATAAACATTATTATAAATGTTTTATTTCATTCCAAACGTTGAATTTTTCAAAATATATCTAAATCATAAAGTTCTTAAGTAGGTACCTACTCGTGTTTTCCATTTTGAAAATATTCTACCCACAAAACCTTCTTCTTTTGAATATGCAACCTGTGGGTAACCAGAGTGTTATATCTATGGGCTAACCTAAATAAAACATGGCGGGTTCAATGGTTCTCACACTAATTTTAAAACGTTATAGCAACAGTTTTACAAATTGGATTTCATTCGAACTACTTTATAAACATTCCCGGCCCTAATAAATAAAAACTGTGCTATTTTCAGCGAAACCGGTCAAGTGATTTTCGAGAACATCAAAGACAAACAAACTTACAAACTTGCAATGATTTATATATATATAGATTATATCCAATTTATTAATTTGATTCCATATCAATCTTGTCGATCATTGTAAATTATAAATGGAACTTTTTTTTAAATTGCAAAAAAAAAAGTACGTATTTGTTCAACTGGAGTTTTTTTTAATTTTCCATTAATAGCATTACATCACACGAATTGAATAAAATGATAGCGAGACGAGAGCGCGTATATATATATATATATATGAATAGAGCAATGACAAATGTGTTCGACTAAAATGTACACAAGGAAGAAGTGAAAGCCTGAGCAAGGTTTAGATAAAATTAAGAATTAAGTCTAATTAAAAGAAAAAATTTGTATTTGCTTTCGTGACGACTGACAAAAATTATTTAGACTCACACCAAAAAATTCAATGAAAACGTTTTCAATATTATGTAAGTATTGAATTTTTTTTTACTAGTTTCTATCTTCTTCTTCTATTATATAAATAATAATGTCCCGGCGGGCGGCGTGCGTTTATCTTCTACACAATTCTACAGTTTTATTCCGAGCATGATGAAATTTTGCAAACTTGACCTTTGAAACAGGAGGAAGGTCACTGTATACGATAAATTTTGAAAACCACCCCTAACCCTCAATCCTACCCCTTAAAGCGGAATGCTGGAATTTCCTAATGACATTTTTCCCACTTGGCATTCAAAATAAGAGGAAAATTACTGAAAATTTAAATCCAAACCGTACATGACACGGGTAACGCCGGGTACTTCAGCTAGTATGGAATAAAGTTGAACGCTGAATGAATTATTGACGTCCTTACTTCAAAATTCGGACGAATAAAAATGATTTATATAAATAAACCGTCGTGAATCGCCGGTTTGCTTGTTTATCTATTTTTCATAAACATTTTTTGTAGACATTTTTCACCGGTGGCAATAATTCGCATTTCGCACTAGGCAGAAATATGACTTTATCGGGGCGTGGGGTCGCATTTTATAAGCCGTCAACCTTGTTAGGCCGTATTTGCGTCCCTAACGAGCGCGGCTGGAGTCCCCAGGGTCGTCGCGGCGCCGAATTCACCGCCGCGCCGCGAAGCTCGACACCCCACGCGCCGTATAAACTACGCGTACCACGGAACCTAACGAATAGACTGAAAATAATAATAAACTAGAAATATTTATAACGCTTCCTTGAAAATTCATTTTGCTGAATCGTCTGATCGTAAAATAAAATACTCAGCTGTAGTATGACAATGTCGTATTAATTACATATTTTAGAAGCCTCTCTATAAGACATTTTTTCACCGTAATAATGAGTGACAATTTTATAAAACTAGCAAAATAGCATCAAAACACAAGCATTTCAAAATACAGTTGTGGCCGTCATGACATTTACCCAGGTCATTTTTTGCACGTAATTTTTAATTGAACACATCCAACGGCTTATACCACATGAAATATGGTGAAATATTTCTATACCACATGAAATATGGTAAAATATTTCTATACCACACGAAATATGGTGAAATATTTCTATACCACATGAAATATGGTGAAATATTTCTATACCACACGAAATATGGTGAAATATTTCTATACCACATGAAATATGGTGAAATATTTCTATACCACATGAAATATGGTAAAATATTTCTATACCACACGAAATATGGTGAAATATTTCTATACCACATGAAATATGGTGAAATATTTCTATACCACACGAAATATGGTGAAATATTTCTATACCACATGAAATATGGTGAAATATTTCTATATCATATGAAATATAGTGAAATATTTCTATATAGGATGAAATATTTCTAGACCAGATGAAAATATGGTGAAATATTTCTATGTCACGTGTAATGTGACAACGCAAATAGAAAATGGTAAGCAAAAAATTTTTTTCTCGTATTTCGGAAAAAATCCAACGTTGACGTATAATTCTAATGCGTATGAAAAATTAATGGAAAAATAAACCTCTTTTCAAATCAAAATAATTTTTAGCGAATTATTATAACCTCGCACTTGTTTTTACTGAAAAGCCGAGAAAATCGGAAGAAACCATTTTAGACTATTTGTAACGGGTCGTTACAATGTCAAGTTCCGCGCGAAGAATTTTCTAAAGATTTTCACAATCATATGACCAGTGTACGTGGCACGAATTTTAACCAGCACAGATGCTTGTAATATGGCGCGGGTATGCGAAATACGTCATTAAATCGCGCTACATAAAGGTCAAGGTCAAAGTCGATCTCGATATGGTACAGAACGTTATTTTTATACCGTCGATACGATTTCATCAATGCATCGTGAAGTGATGAAGTCCCGTGAATGATCATGAATCCCCAATAAAGGCATTACGACAGTTCTCCTTTCTCATTCTCATAGTGTCAAAGGTCAGGTGGAAGAAAGGGGGAATATGAAATGTATTTAAACTGGA
>JAHDVE020004024.1:0-106445 GCA_022606495.2 Halesus radiatus
AGTAGCTTAAGTATTTTTTATTTATACTATTAATACAATTTAAGATGACTTTTAAAGTGATGTTATATATTTAAAATAAGTCTTAAAGAAAAAATGTTGAATGTAATTATTTTTAGTTTATTTACAATATGCAAATGCAACACAATTATCTTTGATTTATATTAATCAACAATAAGCAATTTGGAGTATATACTTATTGATCTACATCAAAGATAATTGTAAGGATATGTATTAGTATTACATCCATACTTTAAGATTATGTAATTTTAAGTCGTTTAAGAAACTGGGCGGAAGGTATGTAATATGCAAACAACTTATTAGCCACAAAGTTTATTTTTTTCTTATGGTAACCCTTCATTCAAATGACAACCGACCGACTTTCTGATATCCACAGAACAGGAGAATTATTCACTTTTCTGCTCCCTGCTGATTCGGTCGTGTTGTAGAACTTACTAGTAACTTGTAGATTTGCATAATGCATCACTTCTAGTTTTTAAATATACCTTCTGAACTTTGTACGCGTTGAGAAATAAATCAATCAAATGGTGAACCTTCTTTCATTAATATCTCCGCGACAATCTTTAACGAAAGCGCTTGGTAAGTATTGGTAAGTCCACACAATACACTACATACCGTCAAACATATTTAATACAGCTAACACAAACGTTAAACTAGCAATCTTTGCACCCGCTAGTACTCAAACTTGAAAAACTACACAGGACATTATATCCTTGATTTGAAACAAGTCCAGGACATAACAACAAACAAGCAAAATTGTAGAGATTCGGTTAACAACAACTTGGTTACTGCCCATAAAGAGCTGGTAGTCGACCTTTGGAATTCCCTTAGGGCAGGGTCTGACGCTCAGTGGATTTCTTTATCGACCACATTTTTCGGCCAATTAGAGCAGGCTGGGGGGGGGGTTACCACAAAAATAATAAAAACATTTCGAAAGGGTTCTTGACTTATTCATGGGCAGTATTTCTAACCGACTTTGCACGAGAATTCAACAATCTTTTGAAAAATCTTTTTTTTTTCTTACTGAACTATCAAATCAGAAGAATCAGAAAAGGGTAGACGAAGGTAAGGTAGAACCTGAGAATTCAATTTTACTCTGAAACGAGGCGCAAATAAGATTTTTAAAAATGAAATAAAACTAACACCTTGTTTTAAACCACTAGTTCATTTTTCCGGAATGGTTTAATTTTTACCAAGCTTCAATCGTCGTATAAATTAAAACTAAACAAAAATATATAGAGTTAACATATTTTAGATATACAAAATATAAAAAGAGAGAGACAAAATATAAAACGAAACAATGGAACAGTGAGATAGAGATATGCTTACATGTGACAGCATGGGACAACACATATAAAAAAAAAGAAAGAGACAGAACGTCAAAGGATGGAGGAATTAAGAAGTGGGAAATTTTGTACGTAAATTGATTGTAAGACAAATTAAGTATCAATTTTAAAGGCTTTGTTTGTTTCCAAAGCTTCTCAATTGTATAATTTAATGCCAAAGTAAAATATTAGAACCGGTATTATTATTAACTGTATAATATAAATAAATAAAAAAATCGTCAAAGCAAACTCTACCATTTTTATCAATCAGATACTATATTAATTGAAAATATCACGAATAACTTTTTTAAACTATCGATAGAAAGTTAAGGACGAATAATATGTAATTTAAAAAAAAAAAGTGTTTTTTTAAAGATATTGATGATGGTGAAAATAACGATAGTGGCAATTAACCAGAAATTCGAGACAAATGAATTTCACCACGTCAAAGTTCTCAGATTTCTGCTTTATTTCGGAATACAGATTGGTTCCGCATTTCGTGACAACTTGAAAACTTTCAACGTGAAAACATCCCGGTCCCGACAGAATGCTTTGTGGTTTCACATCTTTGTTTCATTATTTAACGAGAGAGAAAAAAACACGTTGGAGAGATATCGCATCATATGAAAACAACAAAGAAACCAGCCACCGCGTCGCGTCGTCAAAACTCCTATCTATTTATGACTTTAGAACTCAAGTTTCTATTGAGTGGAATGATATATTATGACAATAAACCACGGATACAAGACGCCGCTTGCCGCAAATCACCCCTGACGAACAAATGGGCTTACTTTACCCTTTGAAGAAGTTTTTCCACCAACAAAATAATAATTCATTTACACCCCTTTCTTGAAGGGAGTGAGTGATAAGCAAGACGTTGGTGAACTTCTTTGGTTAAAAAAAATCATTAATTATAATAATAATTGGGTTATTAGTAAGGCGTCATTTTTGTGAAAATTCACGTCAAGGGCGATGTACAAATATTACTTGCTAGCGTTTATCCTATTATGTACAAACACATACAGAAACATACTTACCTGGCAGATCACTCCAGATTAACACGTAAATAAAGTTTTAGCTTGAGAAACATGATTTAGCACGAACAGGAAACAATATTAGAAAACACTGCACATTGTACGATATTTCGTCAATGTTTAAATCCTAATTGTAATTGATGTTATATTTATTAGAAGGTTATTGTCAAAAGAAGAGTTGGTATTTATTTGAAATACTTATGTTTTTGGTTAAAATTTAGGAATGGAAACAGATTTTTATAATGACCGAAAAAAGATTAAAAAAAAAACTGAAATTTACAAATATTTATAGTTATTTACAATGTCTCTATTTCAAATTTTTACAGCGAATAAAATCTTAACACAGTATTGACGATGATTATTCCAAAAGCTTCACGTACGTATCTTTTAGGAGGATTTTGAAAATTTTTCTCTATGTATTGTTTTTTGTAAGTTTCGCACAAGAATCCAACTGTCCGAAAGGTACGTTATGAGATTAATGGAAGTCATTAGGGGAAGGGGATGCTAAGTTTGCAAGTATCTGACCATTGAGATCGGGTTATCTAACGGCTAGTCATTTTAAGTAATGATTTATTTTGATTGGCGGTCTTTCACTAGCCACCACTTTAGAAATTATAGATTTAATCGACCTAACTCAGATAGCCCTGAAACGTGTCAACGTCAAGCAATGTTTACAAGATTGCTTTAAAGCGTACCAGACAGTTTCATAAATTTATTTTTACTCTTTTTTTTGCAAGTATCCAGAACATATAAACGTTGCTTGAAATAGGTTTATCCTTGTTTGGTGATCCTAATCCCCATTTCATTCCCTCCCCATTATCTTCAACTTCACAACATACCCCAATTGGGGATGATATAATCTCAATCACTCCAGAGTGTTAGGAGCAGTTGGGACTATTGTTTGTTTCTAATATAAAATACATAATACTAATTAAATTCATCATCGTCTACTTTCAGAAAAGACGGTATTTGGTGCGCTGACAAGTCACTGAAAAATAATTCAAAGAAAAGACGTTGGGCGTCCATAATCGTTCCGAAACTGGAACACTAATTTTTAGTGCCCAAAAAGTATTGTTAAATTATGGTTTTTTTTATTTTATTTTTTATTTTTTTATTTTTTTATTTTTTTTTATTTTTTTTTATTTTATTTTTTTTTAATTTTTTTTTATTTTTTTTATTTTTTTTATTTTTTTTTATTGTATAATATTAATTATATACAGTGGGAACTTATACCCGCTAAGCCACTGCAAGTAGCTTGTCAGCAGGAGTTTATTTCAACAATATAATATAATACAACAATAAATTACAATCATCATACAAATGTAGGGCAAAATTATTATATTTAGGCGCATGCATCTTGTGCTGTACATAAGTTGAAAAAAAAAAAAATTAAAGAGAAAAAATAATGGTAAAAGCATTACAGATTTGTTATTGAGATACTAGAGTCCAATCTTATAACACCGATTTAAATAATATTATAAAAATGTCAATATCATAAAAATATCAACATTATAAAAACATTCATATTACAAAAATATAACTATTACGTAAATATCAGAAATATCAAAGCATCTGTAAGTATTAAATAGATTAAGAAATAAAAATTTAAAAGATATATACATAAAACAACAGTACAGGTTGGTTACAATGAGGATAGACTTAAATATAATTGTAACACCGTAACAGTAAGTACACCAGATATCTAGGAGCTATACAACCATGGAGACCGTCATATTTGTTACCATCAATACACAAGGTTACTTTCCAAAAGCCAACACTTTAACATCAGTGAGAATTTAATCATAGGACAATTGTTTTTAAATTCGTACGGCAATTTGTTAAATATAAATGGTACAATGTATTCAAGGGTTCGTTGACCATATTTATTTTGAAATATTGGCACTATCATTCCTATATTTTGTGTGAAACGTGTATTGTGTACATGATCCACCACTGCCTTATACGGACTTTCAGATATATGTTGCAGTAGAATTTTATGCCACAAAAGACCACGAACAGGTAATACATTAATTGATTTGTACATGATATCAATGTCTCGCCTTTGGTTAAAAACTGTTTTACTTACTAACAATTTTACCATGGCGTTTTGAATCAGCTGTAAATGTTTTATGTTGGTCTTACAGGAGTGTCCCCAAGAAGTTATACCATACCTTATAGTCGATTCTGCTAGAGACAAATAAATTAGTTTCATAGTTTTTATAGGCACATATAATTTTATCTTGTGGAGTCTTCCTACAATGGCTCGAAGTCGCTTACAGAGGTTGAAAATTTGTACGTCCCATTTCATATTACAATCCACCGTAACACCTAGATACACGTACTGGTTGACTAATTCGATACTTGTACACGCGCAGGGCTGTTTGGTATTATTGTGAATGCAATTAAATGAATGGGATATGATTACAGGTGCCTCTCTGTACCTTGCATGCGGGGATCTTATATGCATCAATTTCGTTTTTTTAGCATTGATTATTAGACCAGAGTCATGTGACCATTTTAATAAAGAAATAAAGTCTACCTGTAACAATTTTATTGCAGTATCCAAATTTTCATGGGATATTATAAGTGCTGTATCATCAGCGTATACATAATGTTTAACAAACGAGAATATTTTGTTCATAAGTGATACAGAGATAATATAGAGCGTTGGACCTAAAATTTACCCTTGTGGAACTCCTGTTTTGACATTTCTTCTTTTACTAAATTTGTCTGATATTTTTACCTGTATTTGGCGGTTGGTTAGGAAGTTTTTGAATAGTTTGAGAAAGTTTCCTCTTACCCCTATTGCCTCCAAAGTATTTAACAATTTCATCGGGTCTATAGTATCAAATGCCTTGAATTGTCTATAAACAGTACCAAAACATGTCTTTTATTATTCAGTTCATTATTTATATAGTTAGAGAAATCCTGAAGTAACATTTCAGTACTTTTTTTTTTTGAAAACCAAATTGATTAGGATCTATTAAAGAAAAGCACTCCAAGTATTTGGTTAGTTTTAAAGATATGTATTTTTCAAGAATCTTTTCTAGAGCGGGTAATATACTAATCGGTCTATAGTTTTCTATATCAGTATGTTTCCCATTTTTGTAAATAGGTCTGATAATACTACATTTGAGTTCATCTGGTATCACAGCTTGTGTTAAAATTGTGTTGATCAGATGGGTTAATATAGGACCCAAAATATCTATGTGTCTTTTTATGTCAAACATTCGGATATTGTCTATGCCAGGGGACTTTGAATTTTTGAGAAGTTTGACTATACTCAGTATGTCTGCGAGTGATGCTCGTGGTATATACAAACTTTGCGGTGACTCTATCGGGACAATATTAGACGCCTTAAAATCACATTTATGAACCATTGAGGCTATGTTATCTGAAAAATAATTAACAAATTGGTTTGTAACATTTTCCGCAGATTGATTTTTTAACATAAACCTACTAATTACATCGTCACAGTTACTCTTTGTCCTACGTCCTAGAATTTTATTTATTTCATCCCATGTTTTTTTGATATCTGAAAAATTATTCTTAAATTTATCATTGAAAAAGGTTGTTTTACTTTTTATTATTAATTTGTATTGTTTTTCATAAATTGCATTTGTTGGGGAGCTTTTCCACCGCTTAAATAAAGAATCTCGTTTTTTAATGTGTGATAGAATATCTTCTGTCATCCATTCTTTTATAATCCAAGGTCTTGCATTGGGTTTTACATCTATAAATATTTTACTATTTTCATATACTTCGTTAAACTTGCTTTTTATTTGACTATATAAATTATTGCAATCATTTGTCTGAAGCAAAGCATTCCAGTTATAATTTCTAATTGAAAAATCTATTCGTTTTTGAGATAAAATTGAGACTTTCCGCCCTTTATTTGTAGGCCGTTTATTAGTTTTATAGTACGGAATGTTCACAGCTGTTGCAAAGTGGTCTGCAATGATGAAGTCACAAACACATGCGTAGAGTATGTCAGTTTCTTTGTGTTTGCTATTATATCTAACAAAAATATGATCCAAACATGTTCGTGTCATTTTACTATTTGCTATAGCTTCCCTTGTAACGTCGTTTATACATTTTGTAAAATAGTTATTTGAAAGAGCATTTTCATAGTGAATAATCACAGGATCTATATAATTTAACAAATCAATATTTATGTCACCAAATATTAGCATATTTTCATTAGGGTTTGAACATTTTGTTAATATTGATGAAAGTTCATTGATAAATGATTGTTTACTAAGATTTGGTGGTCTATATATTGCTAGTACATTTAGTATAGAATTATTTGGTAATGTTATTATACAGAAAATATTCTCGAACAACTTTGTTTCAAGTAAATTTTGGGTGAAAGGTAAAGTATCCCGAATATACAAGGTTATACCCCCTCCAGATTTGGATGTGCGACAGTAACTAATGCTACTGTAACCGGGAATTTCGAAAAGACAAGTATGTTCCCTTTTTATTGAAGTTTCACATAGCATTAGGATATCTATATTATTCCAACAATTTTGGAGGTTAGCATTTAAAACATCCCAGTATTTAGATATGGATCGAATGTTTAGTTGATCGCAAGTAAAATTACCTATATTATGGCCAATTTTATGTTCTTCCGTCCACTGTTTCAAGTCATTAGTCCTCGTGTAGATAACATCACCGTCGTCATCAATGTATTTATACGCCATAATCGATGGTGGCAAAGTCCTTGGAAAGAGCAGCCTTATAAGCTGGGCAGGTGTCCTTGTCTCCAGTCGAATGTCCAGCGGGCTTGCCAAACCTGGTACAGGTGGCACATACTGATCTGTTCATTTGATTTATGTTACAGTGTTAAAAGCACAGTTTCCATATTGATGTAATTATAATACACAGTACATATACGTACTTACTTTTTACGATACTTGTTTTTGATTTTGTCAATCGCAAACTTCAATTAAATTTTTTGATCAAACAATGACAACAATTATGGTGTTTGAGGTTAAAATTCTAATGGCCGGTGTATCCACAGTAACACAAGCCAGTGACAACGTTTTTTTCTTGGGTACCAAAATTGGCACCGTACAGCTATGGGGATACGGGTGATAAATGTAATATATCTAATAATAATAAAAATAATAATACTTGGATGATTTGTATAGCTCCGTTTTGATGAAAAATTACCTCAAGGGCGCTGTAAAGAGACGGAAGTAAAGACGGAGTAAAGAGACGGAAATTTCTAAATGTTGTATAGCGCTGATGTATTAAATAATACAGAAATAATTTAATAAATATTCGAACATAATACAGGGTGCGGCAGAACCGATTAAGCAGTATTGAGGAGTACAACATTAATCGGGGTATATAGAGATTTTTTTCGAATTTAGCAGTATATACGAATTATAATCATTAGGTTTTGAAGATAATGTTCTCAAAATGGCGGCCATTAGCAGTAACACACTATTTGTGACGATCTCTGACGTTTTGCACACCACCTTCGCACATATAGCGGGTTATGACATTAAATTCTTTAATAATCCGCTTCCTTAACTCTGGTACGATGTGAAAGCGAGGTTTAAACACCCTTTCCTTCAGATATCCCAAAAGAAATAAATCACAAATTCTCAAATTTGACGACCACGCAGGCCACCCCATATGATTCCTGAGAAAGGCCAGACATTTGGGAAACATTTCTCTCAAGACATTGATTGAATTTCGGGCTGTATGAGCTGTAACCCCATCTTGTTAGCACCATAAGTCTGGGGGATTGAGGATTCCTCTTCTTAAACAATTTGTTCCGTTCTGGACTGCAGAAAATTTTGCAACATTGAGTCATAAGTATTGGAATTCACGGTTACGCCTTCCCCTTCAAAAAAGTACGATCCTATCATATAAATGGTATGTACTGCTATCACCGAAAAAAAATTTTTTTCCACATACCCCATACTTTTTTATACCTCCCCAAAACTGTTTATTCGGTTCTGTCGCACTTTAATATTTTTCTAAAGGAAAGTGGAGGGTAAAAAAAAAGTTACTCAGTGAAAACTTCTAAATTTTAGGACTTCTGAAAGTTGGTTTGGTTTCATATTTAACAATTTCCGGTATATTTGAAAAATTTGAATTCATATATTTTTACTTTAACATTATACGAAGATTGTTATTTGAAATAATATTACGCCAACATAATTTCGTGGAAATGAAAAATGATTTATACGGATACCTCAATTTCAAATTCTCAATAAGGCGTTATGTAACGAAAGGATGGCCTTGAGATGAGTTCTAGCTACTCGTATTAACAAATAACCTAGGCAAGCAATCACATCATTTCCCTCCATAATTAACCCATCAGGCGATTCTAGCGCCCAAATTAAACCAATCAGAGCATACATTTGCACGATATGACAACAGAACAAAAGGAAACGACGCCAGCGCCACGGCAGCTCGATGGCCGCCTTTTGCTGCCCTTGAGACGCACTTTCCGCCTGGAGCTCGAGGAGATAACTGCGTCTCTGAAAAGAGGCGGCTATTTTGTGTTAGTAGTTTATTACGGCCAAGTACTATGCAGGTGGGCTGAAGCCCGCAGCTGGTCGTGCCATTTTGCTGCCAAAGCACTCATGAGGGTGACTTATTAATTAAAAAAGTCAATTAGACTCAGTGTGGAGATGTCCAGCCTTGGCGTCATTTCCAGCAACTCTCGCCATCCGACCAGATCACCTCATATAAGCTGATTTTCCATCTCCCCTTATTGTGTTGTTCAAGCCCTTGTTACATTTGCATTACCCGGTTAGAGATTTGAATCAGAAAGAGATAAATTTTACGATAGAACCATGTCTAGAATAGGACCTTTTTACTAACTACTCGATTGTTCTTAACCTACAATGTTTGTCTGACCTTACAATAAACTCTTCCCTGTACTCATTTAACGTAGAATTAGAAACGCCCTCAACCCAATTATATGATTGCGATCTATCCACGACCTGAACTGTACGATGAGAAGCTAATGTCCATGCCGATCTGAGCTAAGCTAATGTCCGGAGCAGACTTCACACTTAAGAGGCCATCTCCAGGGTAAGTCCTGTCGATGTAATTGTCTCCCATAACTTCCCCTTGTAACCTAACCTTCCCCATCCCCATTCCTTTGTCTGTCCTTTTTATAACAAAGGCACTCCTTCATTGCACATTTTCTGATTGAATTTTAACAAGGAGTTGTTTCTAATAATTTGTTTATATGAAATTCGTTTTTCTATATGAAAGAGATTATTAACATTCATAGTCAGATATGTTTTCAGATTTTCACGCCAAAAATATTTTCTTGAATAGTTTTTGGGATATTATGGTATACCGTGTTGCGCTTCCCCCTCCTTTATTTAACGTTTCGGAGAGGGTTATAGTGTCCATAATCAGGGCAGATTATGGTGTGGTGTGTATTTAAGAATGCCCCTCTGCCCCGATGATGAACACTGTAATTCTGACCTAAACATTGGCTAAGGGCGTAGGAAGCGGAACACGGTGAAATATCTCAAAAACTATTCAACAAAAGAAAAAAATGTGATTTAAAGCCAGGCAGCAAGTAGAAATTCGGCACATATTGGGGGAGGTGGTTAGGGAGAAGGAAATCAAAGGAAGGAGTCAACCCCTTTTCTCCTTAAATATACCCCTTGCACAGCATCCCTAGGGATGATATAGGTCAGTGACGGCGAACCTATGACACAACCTACGTCAATTCGGACACTCGGACGTTGGGAACCCGGGCAATGCTCGAGATTCGTACAAAAATATTACGATAAAGTACTAGCTTTTCATGATTCTGCTCGTGGACTATGCATTACGGAACTCAGGTAGCCTGATTTACACTCCGGGATTTAAAAAAAAATTGAAAGAGAACTCGGTAATGTGACATTGTTTAAGTATATAATTGTTAGAGAAAGGAATTCGTTATTTCAAACTTTATTATTCCGAATAGTTTAACTACATATATATATATATATAAATATTTATGATTTCTAAATTGAAAATTCTAAATAAATAGGAACCCACATGTATGGGTAATATAAGTAAATTAATATATATTATTTATTATAAATAAATGAACACATGAATGATGAATGAATAAATAAATTAATTCATTAATAAATTAATGAATTAACCAATGAATAAATAAATAAGTAAAAAATAAATAACGAAAGAAATAAATCTATAAATAAATAAATTCAAATAAAATGAATATTCTTTCCAGATTTTTAGAAAAGTCAACAGATGTCCCATATAAATAAAACTCTGATAACTGCATCCGATACACTATCTAGATTGCAAATTAATTCGGATATAACTATATATCATACAAAAAGATAGCAGCCAATAATATGATTAGAATTAATTAATTAATTTATTTTTATTGTCCTAAAACGGGAAATCATCCTAGTCGGACAGTCAAAGTATTCTTTTAAATATTACATACGAGTATGTATATTTTTTACTTAATAAATAAATACACTAAAAATTATTGACGATAATATTGAAAAATTATTATCTTATTGATAATTCTCAAAATTTGAATTACGATATCAATAAAATTGATATAAAATAAACAGGTCGCATTAGCTCAGTGGTTAGACAGAGGTGCTAGGCTTGATTCCCATATGCGACTAATACCTTTTTTTATATATAATTTTCTATTTTCTATTTCATGTTTCCTTTTGAGATTTGTTAATAATATCTTCTTCAATGATTAAATATTACGATGGGGTTCATAAAGTTGAATAACTTGTTCCAATAAAGGGAATTCTCTCCAAATAATCTAAAATTGACCATCAGTCACTAGAATCAGGGACTTGGGTGTCATATTTGACGGGAAGTTAACAGTTATTCTGCAAGTAAATATTTTATATGCAGAACGGCAAGAATGTTCAGTTCTTTAGTAATAAGTCAGCCGAAGGACAATTATTTATCCATTTTATGCGCATTTTATAAAGAAATAAAAATATAGAAAGAGTACAGCAAAAAAATCCTTAGATTTACTATTTTTAAGCTGAGTATTCCAAATCAAAATATTAACTATATCAATCTGATGAAACAGCTAAATTTTATTGTGCTGTCCGATATGCGGATTGTCCCAGATCTTCTTCTGTTAAACAAAATTATTACTGATGGTACTGACAGCCCTAAATACTAAATGTACCGACCAAAAATACGAGACAAAATTATTATCCTTTTCTGCGACAATTTTAAAACAAACTATCAGCCTTTCACACGTATAAATCTACTTCATAAATTTTGTAACAGATTTTGGGAATGTTGTCGACATATTAAGAGATTCCGCAATAGTGTTGAAACTAACTCTAAATAAATACTTCCTTGAAAAATACGAGTTTTTCACTCCTAAAGTGTATATTTATCTTATTTTTTAATAATGTGTTTCACTTTATATTTCACACTGGTTACATATGTAATTTTCAAATTTTATTTTTCATTCTTAAGAAGTGTTTTGTTTGTTTGTTATTTCACATGTGTTTGACCTACCACGTACTTGCTCAACCATTTTTATATAACAAATAGTTACCACAACTGTATTGTGTTATTTTCAAATTAAATCCTACTAGGACGTAAATAAATAAGAAGGTGAAAAATCATTTTACAAGTCACTTCAATTTTCCAAGCTCGTGGCAGGTTTCTTTAAAACCCTTTTTTAATAAGTTTTCCATCAAAATATTAGTTATTAATAACTATATTAAAAATTCAATGAAACCGTATTGACCTTTGTTGAAAAAATTTTCAACTTTAAAATCTTTTAAAAATTTAAAAAAATTCACTTGTATTATTTAATGAAATCACACCTCCCTTTTCCATGGGTATTTCCAAATATCTGAATATTTTTTTAAATGTGTTTTTCTATAATATTTACCTAAAACATGAAGATTTAGAAAAAAATAATTTGAAATATTCTTTGACACACTTCAAGTCGCAGGTTTCCAAACTCGACCCCGGCATCGAGGGAAACCGCTGAGTCTATGTACCTAAAGTTGGGTAAAGTTAAGATTTAAATAATAAAGGGAGGAGATGGTCCACGAAGGACATGTCTTTTTATAACTGGTTAATAAATTAAACTAAAGTTGTTTCAAGAAACATTTCCACTATGAATGGCAGCCAATCACCAGGGAAAACATGAAAATTACAGTATTTAACACTTTTATTTATTTATTTATAAAGGTTTTAAAACTTTTCTTATAAAAGGTTAGTTAATGTACACAAATTCATAAAATTACAAATAATCTGACAAATGATTAAAAAAACATAAAATTACAAAACTCATTCGTTGATACATAATACAATAGAAACAAAAGATACAAAGGAAGACACAAGTGATACATCATTGTTACATATTTTTAAGTAATAACGGGATATTTTTTTCAGAAACTGTTCAACTTATTGACAAAAATTATAACATTAGCAGACTCTATCTTATTATATAGTCGACACATTTAAGACAGAGGACAAAAGTAGGCAATATTATTTCTGAATGTATTCAGGTGAAATGTGCTATGGCGTTTTAAATAAAAGTAATTAGGAACATTCATTCCAATACTGCTAAGATATAATTTAGTTAACATAACGCGTGGTTTTAAGCTGTCTCACGGTTTATTTAAACCATTGATACGTTTCGAGTGAACCCCTTCTTTATTAAAATAAAGGTAAAACTAACAACGAATAGAGAAAAAAGCCAATATGTTGAGTGGGAAGTAACATAAGGAGAAGTGAAATATAGCAGTTTACCGACAACATAACGACTGTGTTTAAGAAAAGGCCGTAACCCTCAGAATCACAATTTTACGGGAGCAGGAAATACACTTGCTAGGGTGGGTTTTTCTTTAAAAATAAAAGTTTTTTTCCAAAGCAACGAAGTGAAGATGGTTTTTAAATTAAAAGTTTTCATGCATGAGTGATATTTGGAGAATTTAACAAGATTTCATAATTTTGGCATAGTTGTGTGTTAATTCATTTTTCCTTGCTGCATATTTAGGACACCCTAGAAAAAAAAATTTAAGTCAGTTTTTATTAAGAAACAGATTTTTCTGGTCTGAGTGGGCAAGAAAACGTTTGTGTAAAAAAAGTGGTTTTCATAAAACGTAAGGGCGTACTGCCTTTTTCCTAAACACAGTCGATATTAAGAATGAGAATAAACGTAAAATTTATTTGGCTTCTGAATACTATTTAGAGATTTCCTGATTTGTCGGCCTCCATGGTCGAGGGGTAAGGCTCTCGACTACGAATACGTAGGTCGCGGGTTCAAATCCCGGCGTGTGCAAATAAATTTTATTTAATTAATTTGTGTTGTTTCACAATTAATTCATTTAAAAATAATATGTAGTATATTTGCGCACGTTCCAGAGTGGAAGATACTCTGAGTATCGCCCTGGTGAAAGACCGTCATTCAGAATTGAAACGTTGCTTGAAATGGCTTTTAGCCGTGTTTGGTGACCAGATCTGAATAGCCAGGTATATTCCCCACCATAATACCGTCAGCCTCACAACATTTCCCAATTGGGGATACCATAGTCTCACTGGATCCAGACGGTTGGGAGCAGTTGGGACTCTTGTGCGGTATTCATATAAAAAAATAATAAAAAAAGTAATATTCAGTGATACCCATTTTTATTAAATAGATTGAAATATTTTTTCAGTTTGCTAGGATTTTAATCCACCGCCTTTGGGATAAGAGCTAAGCGTCTTACAGCTCTCCCATTGAGGTCACCATGTAATATTTTTCAAACATCAGTACTTTAACAGTATTTTCAACGTTTCCGGATACTGTGTAAAGCCCATAAGAAGAAATAAACTCCACCCATTTGCTCGTGTTCCTTTTTTTTCCATTTGACGTAAGATATATGACAAACCGTGTCCTGAATAATATATTGAATTACATGGAATCGTACAACTTTAGCATTTTGCGCCTTCGCTGGAACACTGATTATTTCTCTCACGAGGAAGCTTTTTCTAAAAAGCTTGCGAAAATTCTCACTGAGATGATTGGGTGATACTTTATAACAGATTTTGTGCTTTTTGTTTTATATTCTGCCTTTTACGTATTCTGTGTACGATTGCTAACAAAAAATAAATAAACTGGAACTGATGGTGATTTAGTTTACCCTGCTTTATTGTACGATAACTTGGGGAGGTGATAAATCTTGTTATTTCGTTGTTTGCAACTAAAAAACTAGTGAAATTCATAAATGGAATGTCATAAAGAATCCAATTTACCGAAATTTCGCCGAAGAAATGAAACAATCACATGGTGCTGGATATCGTGAATATAATGCGTAAAATCGAATGGTGATAGGTGAGAACGTGAAACAAATTTGTGATTAAAAACCCATATTATAACTGTTAGTTTTAATGGTCAGTACTCAAAAATACACAATTTGTAGTTTTCTAACTCAAGAAATAATATGCATGATTTATCCATGAATTCTATACGGAATCAAGAAAAATTTACATGGTTTCAACAGACAATAATCCTGAAATTTTATTTTTTAAATTCAATATGAAATACGTACTTTTTCTAGTTTTAAAATTGCAGTTATTTTCAAACATTTTGGAAAGTATTTCAGAATTTAAAGATTACAGTGTGAGAATTTTTGTCTTTTGAAATCTTATATATTTTCCAAGTAGGACCCTACAAAGTGATGTTTAGGTCGATTTTTGAGTGCATCATTTTTAAGACATACGTGGTAAGCTAAATGTGGTCGGTTCTCAAAAAAGCTTTCCTTAGTAAGTCGATAAAATAAATAATTCTTTTGGCTTTCAACAAAATGTTGAAATTTTTTAGGCATTTTGGTCAAATACAATTTGAAGGATGTGTATGTCAGATGTTTATTTTATGTCACAGCTTGACATGACTAACTATACGGCCACTGGCGGCAGGTACATATTTAGTGGATTCCAAAAATCTATTGAATTATGAAACATACTCGTATGTTGTATTTTTAGTTCACCCCCTGGCCACCTGCAAAGTTTACCGTGTCAAGGGGTAAGCACATATTTTTTGGATGTTCATAAATTTCGCACGAGTGTAGAAATAACGAAAATAATTATTAAGCAATAAGTTTGGGTTATGTGGGTATTGGATTGAGGCTCTGTCAAACGGTAAAGTACGGGGGAGGGACCAGAAGCAATTCCAGCACTTTAAGGGTAGCTTTTGATTTTTTTCCTAAAAGTTTTATATCTCGTTCAACTTTATTTTGGATCAGAGAAACTCTTAAAAGTTGTGATACCTATTTTCAGTTTTATCCAAACATAAAGTTCAGATGCGGAAATAAATAAATAATCTTTAGGGCGCGATAACAGAAGCCGGAAAGTTTTTCCTCCGGTGGAATCGCGAAAATCCGAAAATTACCCGAAAAGCCCCAAGGCTTAAGGGATGATCAATAAAATCAGACAAGAACCCGCTGTGAATGTGATATTTTACTATGATCTGTGTACTTTATATATAAGTCCATAAATAGTCGAAAATTTTGACTTTTTAGGCGATTTATTTAACACATTTTTAAAACACTTTTTTTAGTATGAGAAACGCAGAATAGCCTCAACTGCTTGGAGCCAGTGAGACTATGAAATGAAGCTGAAGAGGATGGTTGAAGCAGGTTTTTGTTTGTTAGTTAAAAAAAAATTGTCTTCTGTTATTACGCTTTTTTTCTTTTTTTTAATTTGTATAATATTATTTTCATGCAATGGAAATTTGTACTCAAGTCAAGTAAGTAACTTGTCAGCAGGAGTTTAGTTCATAACAATATTATATAATACAACCATAAATTAAAATAATCGTACAAATAGTAGCACAATAATATAACAAATGTTTATATTGTGGTCAAAGTACAGAAGTTGAAAACAAATATTAAAAAAATATTGGGATTAGTAGAACAGTTTTGTTATAGTTATAATCGACTCCAATTACATTATAGCAATAATTACATTTTAAACATATCAAAAAATGAGCAAGTATCACACAAGTTGATTAATACAAAAACAGTAGTACAGTTTTCTTACAGTGAGAATACAGTAGTAACACTTAAATAATTATAAAGATACCCGCAGATATACAATCAAGCCTTACAAACAATGTATACATCTGCGTAATATCTTACACAAACAAACTTCAAAAAATAAAAACCATAAAAAAGTTCCTCGACCAAAATAAAATTCCAAACCTTTCATAACTCGATTCAAAACGATGTCCTTAACGTGACGATGGAATAAATATTCTCCAAATTATTCAGGTTTTTCTAACATCCTTTGTTGAATTTAAAAACATCAGGACATTTACCCAACACCTTTATAAAATTGCAAAACAAACGCTACTCTCACCCAACCCCCCCTAACTATAAGAACACACGTATCCCACAAATCTGATCCTCTTCACGGCATGACAAGACACCGCATCTCTAAATTCTGGCTTACCACTGATAATTCATTTGTAACATCCCCCTCTTTTACTTTACGTTACATATATTTTCCTTTCTTAAATTCAAATTTTCCACCCTTTCCCAATCGATCACATTAATTTTCTTCTCTTTTATATTACTCCGCATATTGATACTTCAATTCCAAATTGTAACAATCAAAAAATTGATTTTTTCAGTTAAGTATGAGAAAATTCTTAGAATAACGATATTTACCATTTCCAAAATGTAATCTGTGGTTATTTTAGAATGACAGTACTAATTATTCTGTAGAATTATACTTTTTTTATATTTAGCAGTTCTATCTTTTAAAAGTTCTGAATCTTCACCGGACACTAAATCAAAAATATCATAATGTCTTTGAATCCAAACTGTAACAATTACGAAATCCCGTGAAAACCTCTAAAAACTCATAAATATTATAAAAAATTAAAATGTGTTTATAATATTAGAAATATAAACCTATTTTTAGACTTCTTACATAACTGCAAAATCACTTTGTGGTGTCATTTTCAATAAAATGAATAGGAAATGTTTTGTTTAAACAACTATTTAATGTATATTCAATTACTTAAATACTTTCATCACTTAATGTTAAAATTTGCTTTTGTTTATAATTTATCTATTCTTACGTTATTATTTTGATATGTTCTTTATTTATTAATTGATAAACTAAAGTTTTTAAGACAAGATTTTTGTGCATAACGCAAAGGGTAACAATTATTTTTATAAACAATAATTATAAGCCTGAAACACTCATCCAAATTGAAAAAAACCTTCCAAAAAAAGATAAATGTCGCCGACAGGACTCGAACCTGCACCCTTCTGATTGCCGGTCAGATTCTCTACCGTAAATAAAAATATAATAAAAATTACATAATAAAAACAGTAATTATTGAATGAAACACTAGTATATATTGATTAACTTGGCGGGTTTGCGATAAGCCGACGTAGCTCAACGGTAGAGCATCTGACCGGACATCAGAAGGGTGCAGGTTCGAGTCCTGTCGGCGACATTTATCTTTTCTCGGAAGGTTTTTTTCAATTTGGATGAGTGTTTCAGGCTAATAATTATTGTTTATAAAAATAATTGTTCTTTATTTGTCTATTCTTGTAATTATTTTTCAGTATACTGTGTATCCTGATGAGGGACGCTTCGCTTCCGAAACATGGTAATATTTAAATTATGTGGTTTAAACAAAGCATTTCTTATTCATTTAATATTTTGTTGAATTAAGGTTAAATCACTTAGTGGCAGAATTTTCATTTAAATAGTTGTTCCTTGATTTTGTTTAAATTTTTATTTTCTGATGTAAATATAATAATTCATATTGTACAATAATATTATTTGTTTTATGTAATTACCTTTTTTTATATTAAGACTCGCTTATTTACCCTCTCTCATCACTTATTGTTAATTTTTGTCAATTTTTACAATGTGTCTATGCTTTGTCATTCTTTTTCAGTATACTTTGTATTTAAATTTCGTGTTTTATTCTATTCTGAAATGCTCAGACATAATTATTAAAATGTTTAACGGTCATATTCTAAAAAAACTTAATTTGCCACAATGAACAATACGACAATATCGGAAAAGGGAAGGTAAGTAGGAGAGTTTGCGCTTTAAACATTTTTTTAATGTCCGATACTTTATTTTTTTTATAGGCTTCTAATTCAAGGCCAAGGTGTGTTCTGCTTGCAGTATTTAATTAAATGATCTATGATATTTATAGGCCATCCAATTCTCAAACCGAAAACACGTGATTTTGAATTAATTGCCATTGCATCGCCTTAAACAAAGAAACTCCTAATGACGTCATATATATTTTTTTTATAAATCTTAGAATTTCATTAAAATCTACAAAAATCAAGTGGAAAATGTAACTACAGTAGAATATTAATTAAAGCTGCCAAAATTTTCGTTTCCCAAATTTTAAATTTTTTTTTTATTAGTTTCTTTGTGAAGGTTGTGCATGTGTGTGACTTTAGTAATAAATTTTAAGTATAAAGCATATTATATAGAGAGTATGTAAGTACAAAACATATCATATAGAGAGTATGTAAGTATAATGCATATCATATAGAGAGTATGTAAGTATAAAGCATATTATGTAGAGAGTATGTAAGTATAAAGCATATTATATAGAGAGTATGTAAGTATAAAGCATATTATGTAGAGAGTATGTAAGTATAAAGCATATTATATAGAGAGTATGTAATTATAAAGCATATTATATAGAGAGTATGTAAGTATAAAGCATATTATATAGAGAGTATGTAAGTATAAAGCATATTATGTAGAGAGTATGTATGTATAAAACATATTATATAGAGATTATGTAAGTATAAAGCATATTATATAGAGAGTGTGTAAGTATAAATCATATTATATAGAGAGTGTGTAAGTATAAAGCATATTATATAGAGAGTGTGTAAGTATAAAGCATATTATATAGAGTGTGTGTAAGTATAAAGCATATTATATAGAGTGTGTAAGTATAATTCATATTATTATAATACAATATACATTATACTTATCACAGAACTATTTGAGTTTGCACACTTTGTAACTGAAGTAACGATATGTATGTGTTCTATCTTCTTTTTATATATGATTACCGCACAAGAGTCCCAACTGCTCCTAACCGTCTGGAGCCAGTGAGACTATGGATTTCCCAATCAGGGAATGTTGTGAGGCTAAAGGGAGGGGAAGGAAAAGTGCAAGATGAAGGTGGGGAAATTCCTGGCTATTCAGATCTGATCATCAAACACGGCTAAAAGCCATTTCAAGCAACGTTTCAAATTTGAATGGTGGTCTTTCACCAGGGCGATACTGGGTGTATCTTCCACTCTGGAAAATGTGCAAATATACTTTATATTATTTTTAACGTTATTTAGCCCTATAAATGTATCTGCGAGCAAATAAACTTAAATAAAATGATGTTATTCAAAGTTCTTCTGCCACTACTAAACTTGCGTATAGGTATTGTGAAATAAAATAAAAAAATAATGCACTTTATTTTGAATGAATGACGAATTTCCGCGATACTAAGCATTCATTTTATAAGTTTTCAGGGGATTTACTAAGCATAGCTCTCGGGATAACAAATAATCAGGTATTTAATCATTTTCCGTGTAAGTTAATTATCGGTGAGTAAGGTTGGCAGGAATTAAAGTCCCGCTAGCCCCGGGGGGCATCGTGATCTGATTGAACATTGGGAATACTTATTCGCAGGTTAAATAATTCTGGTAGGGGAAGAAAATGCGTGGGTGGCATTTTAAACGTTGGTAACGTCTCTCAGAGAGAAGTAATCTGTAAAGATCACACTGAAACGTGTTTTCGCGAATTATAATTTGGAATTATTTCTTTTACTGGGAGAATTGTCGAAATTATTAATGGAAAATGGCCTACTTTTAGAATATAACCGAAGAGCTTCAGTGTTTTTACGATTTTGTTTGATTTTAGCCGGTAACCAGAGGCGGCTCATGATATTTTGGTGTACGATAGTGCTGCGATTGAAAAATACTGATTTTTTTTTGCAAACCCAATCTCCATATTACATGAGAAATGGTATAAAAAAAAGGTAAAATAAGAATATCAAAATGTGAACATACGTAAAAAGAAAATATTATAAAATTGAAAAAGAAATTAAAAGATAGATAATGAAAAACATAATGGTTAATAACGTAAAATAAATTAAATGAAATTAAGGGATCGTCTTTCAGGGTGGTAGCCTAAAACGATTTTAAGTACAAATAAATCTTTTAATTTTTGTTTGTTCAATTGAGCAAATTCAACCCCCTAGCCAAAATACTTTCATTATTATTTTATTTTATTTAAAAAATCATTTTCGGCTGCAACAACATAGTAGGAGGGAAGAATTAATTCATCCGTCACTTCTGGAAACACTGACCCTCTGATTCCTACCCACCTCTCATTCCACCTTTTCTTCCCAAAACTTCCTCTCCTTCCTTTTTGAATTTTGCACTAACATAGTCTACTTAGTATTCCGAGCCATAGTTAAACATTGCCTAATGAGTGGTTTAGAGAAATTGTAATTCTGCTTGAAAGAAGTCATTAATATGTCTTTGGAGACGTTAGTTCCACCTGTTAGTCAAAATTCTTCTACCGTCAATATCCAAACTAATATCGGGTGACACCAGTTCTTTATTTACTAAGCTCTTTCCTGATCCACATAAAGTAAGAATTTATATGGGTAGTCCAAATACAGAACGCGACCCAAAGGATTAGTACGTGGCACTAGCTCCCCCTTCTTCCGTCGTGCCTTTATTGATAGGGGTTGAGATCCCCACGACAATTGCCCTTTTGACCCAGGCTCATCCAATCTTTACATCAGGGGCATAATATCGAAAATGGCAAAGGCCACCCTATTTTTTTTCGACACCAAAATCGGAATGAATCAACTAAAAACAATCTTTGATGATTATTACTTTAGACTTATCAGAGGGATAATATTTTTTATCATTAATAGAAAGATTATTCAATCTCTTCAGAAGAAAGATTATTTAATCTCTTTAGTAGAAAGATTCTAAATCTCTTTTGCAGAAAAATAATAAACAATTTTGGAAAACTTATTGAAGCTTATAAACCTCATTGCAATATATTTTGAATCATTTAAGATAATATTAACAACTCACAAAAAGAAACATATAACTGAACAATAACTTAGGCAAACTTTAAAGACAAGGAATTAAGCCATTCTGACATCTACGAGTATAAGCTTTACTGAAACGATTGCCCGGCAATTAATATAGGTAAAACCGCGAGAAACGTAAACATAACACATAGAGTAAAAGAACGCATAAGATATTTAAGAGGAACGGCTGCGCTGCCTATTTCATACGTAACTTAATTTTGGATTTGTGGCCAAAATACCCATCCAAAGTGACTGATATATTTTTTTTAATTTAAAGGTTTAGTAAATATCTGGTATTTTATTTATTTTTGGTTTAAATTATGAAGTAGGCCATGAAAAAAAATTTATTTTCATAATTTTAGAGGCAACTTAGAAAATTATTTGCGGGTTTACAGTATTTAAAAATATATATATATCGTATTTGCTATGTAAATATGATTAAATATAAATACAAAACATTTAAAAAAAAACCTTTGTCGGGTCGATACTTTAAATTATGTACGGCAAATTTGTGTTCCAACGTAAATTGGTCGTTTTTAATTTAATTTAAAGTCCACCATAATATATTAATTAAATTATTTTTTTAAATTTTTTATTTTATATTTCATTATATTTTCAAAGTAAACGGGGTAAAACTTTTTTTTAGATCATCGTTAACCCCTAAATAATTATTAAAGGTGCCTCTAATATCGCGAAAAATCAATTCTTTTAATGGCCTATATTTCACAATGTAAAACAAAAATAAATAAATTACTTCTAATCCGTACTTTATATTTACTAATAATAAAAAAAAATCATAAGGTTTGGTTGGGTGTTTTGGCTACAAATTCAAAATTAAGTTTTGTATGAAGCAGGCCGCGTAGCCGTTCCTCTTAACAAGTATAGGTTTTTCAAAATTTTCCGAACAATTAATTAATACTAACCATACTTTTAATAGAGATACAGGAGTATATGTAACATTTAAAAATGAAATAGGTTTGCACTTTAACAACTTAGAAGCATTAGAAATATCAAAAATCAAATATTAATAACAATTGCCGAATTTAAAAAAAAAAATACATTTAACCCAAAGTCCGATTTTAAGGATGTTCCCTTTCTTCCCCTCACCTCCCCCTACCCCTCTACATAAACCTCTATCTGCCCCTCTACCTACCTCTCTACCGCACCCTCTCTGATGCTCTGTTCTATTCTACTCTATAAGTTAATTTAGTTTATACGTGTACGTACCTGATAAAGGCTGAGTACAACCGAAACCGGTCGATAATGCAAAAATATAAAAAAAAATAAAGTAGCTTACTTCAACACAATTTTTTCGTTCCAATTAAATATTACGATGAGGTTTTATAAGCTTCAATAAATTATTCCAATAAATTGATTGATCATTGAAATCATTTTAATTAACTTTTCGATCGTGAGTGTTCGGATCACCACATATCTAGATACCAGTCTATCTAAGAATGTTGAGAAGGTAAGGTCAAATGAGCTTCATAAGTAAGTACTAAAACCGTTAAAATCGATGACTCTCCGCCTCTGATAATCGTCATTCTTTCATATTTATCTTCAAACTAACTGGTATTGCTGACCTCTACTGGGAATGTTTTTTGACCAGAATAAATCCACAATTTTCCGGATTACAGGGGCCCCTCGAGTAGGGTGTGATTCTTAACCACGCATGACGCATTCGGAGAGATAATACCTAGATCACGGGGTCCCTAATCTTTCCACCGCTATTCCCCCCTAAATTCCGAAAAACCCACACCCCTCCTGTTTTGAAGAACCTATACATAATAAATTTCTACCCAACCTTCTACGATAAAACCCAAAAATTGAACCTTTGGGTCATTGTTGGTGCCAAATACAAAAAGATTATTTTTCACTTTTGACAGGTGTCTCAGGCAGTCTCCCGAAATTTTCTGCAGAATCTGCACTCTCTGCTTATTCAGTACACATTTTTACACCGCTTTGCTGCTGCACCACACGACCAGTACAGTGTGTGGTTTTTCAGCATAACCAGATAATCCCATCTTCCACAAACTTGACTATCTGGATAAGGTACACTGATAAGAAGTTGAGTAGAAGGCAGATATGAGTAAGTACGTAGAATCGTTCTTGCATAAGAAATCAGTACAAATTTATTGTTATTTTTTAATTTCCCAACATTTTCATTCCCCCCCTGAACCCTCTCCATTTCCCTCCTGGGGAGGAATTCCTCATTGGTTGCCGACCCCCGGCCTAGATAATATATCGACTCTGTGCAGAAACGGGTGATCCGTTTCATAGATTCGCCTATCTTAACAAACGGACTGAAATCTTTGGAGCACAGACGTCAGATGGGAATGCCGTCTTTGTTCTACCGGTATTTTAATGGAAGATGCTCTGAGGAACTAGCGTCATTGATCCCTTCGGCACCGGTGCATAGTCGGAAAACACACCGCGCAACATTTGCACATGAGAACGGGTCGCTTTTACGACTCGTTCTTGTGTTCAACAGCTCGGCTGTGGAATGATCTGCCACCTCTGTGTTTCCTCCATCCTACAACATGCTTCTCTTCAACCCAACCCAAGTATCCCCAAAGATGATATAGGCCTTTCAGGGAAATTATTTCCCTCATGGCCTCCTGTATGGAGTTACTGTATAAAAAATAATAAAAAAGATATCTATGTTTTGTAATATAAATTTACTCTAATAAAATGGTGTAAATGTAAAGCTAACTGTATTTACAGTTAGCTTTACATTTACACCATTTTATTAGAGCAATAAGTTATACACGGTATCCAAAAACTCATGGTACAACCCGGAAACTGGTGAATTTACATCACATAGTAGTCGATAGTGTGGTATAACATATTTTGGAGGAATTTCATAGTTGGGCTCGGAACTTGATAGCAATTTTCTGGTGGAACATGTAGCCAATCGAATTGAAATTTTGGATTTGGATTTATTTTTATGTCCTTGATTCGATTTCATAAAAAAAAAGAAAAATTGATACATCTGGCAAAAATCATGAAGCCTATAGAGGAATTTCTTAGTTAGGGTCGGAACTTGATAGCCGTCTTTTTGGGGAACATCTGACCGATCGCATGAAAATTTTGGATTCTTATTTAGTTTTGTGTTCTTGATTCGATTTCATAAAAAAAATATTGGAATATTGATAATTTTGGCAATAGTCATGATTATTATGGCGATATTTCCCAGTTGGGCTAGGAACTTGATAGCTGTAGTCTGGGGGAACATGTAGCCAATCGAATTGAAATCTTGGATTTGGATTAGGTTGTGTGTTCTAAATGCGATTTCAATAAAAAAAACAAAGGCAAATTGATAATTTTGGCAATGGTCTTGAATCCAATGGCCGAATTTCCTAGTTGGGCTTGGACCATCATAGCTGGGAGAACATGTAGCCGATCGAATTGAAATTTTGGATTTGGATTTAGCTTTGTGTTTTTGATTCGAATTCTTAAAAAAATATTGGAAAATAATGATTATGGCAATAGTCATGAATCCTGTAGAGCAATTTCCTAGTTCCTATCGAAACTTGATATCAGTTGTCTGGGGGAACATATGATCGATTGAACTGAAATTTTGGAATCGGATTTAGTTTTATGACCTTGATACGATTTCATAAAAAAAAATTGAAAAATTAATAATTTTGGCAATAGTCATGAATCCTATGGCTGAATTTCTTTGTTGGGGTCGGAACTTGATAACAGTTTTCTGGGGGAACATGTAGCCGATCGAATTGAAATTTTGGATTTGGATTTAGTTATGTGTTGTTGGTTCGATTTAAAAAAAAAAGTAGGAAAATTGATAATTTTGGCAATGGTCTTGAATCCTATGGCGGAATTTCCTAGTTGGGCTCGGAACTTGGTAGCAGTTTTCTGGAAGAACATATAGCCGATCGAATTGAATTTTGGAATTGGATTTAGTTTTGTATTCTGGTTTCGATTCCATAAAAAAAATTGGAAAATTGATAATTTCGGAAATAGTCATAATCCTATGGCGGAATTTCGTAGTTGGGGTATAAACATGATACCCGTTTTCTGAGGGAACATCTGACCGATCGTATTAAAATTTTGATTTCGAGTTTAGTTTTGTGTTTATGATTAGATTTATAAATAAAACATGGGAAAGATAACTTTGGCAATAGTCATGAATCCTATGGAGCAATTTCTTAGTTTATGTTGGAACTTGATATCAGTTGTCTGGGGGAACATGTGATCGATTGAATTGAAATTTTGGAATTGGATTTAGTTTTATGTCCTTGATAAGATTTCATAAAAAATATTAAAAATTGATAATTTTGGCAATAGTCATGAATCCTAGTGCAGATTTTCTTAGTTGGAGTCGGAACTTGATATCTGTTTTCTGGGGGAACATCTGACCGATCGTATTAAAATTTTGGATTCGAATTTAGTTATGTTTTTATGATTCGATTTCTTAAAAAAAATAAGGAAAATTGTTAATTTTGGCAAAAATTTGAAAAATTGATAATTTTAGCAATAGTCATAAATCCAATCGATTCTCTTTTATCAGATCTTCATTTCATAAACTCTTAGTTGCGTAAAAAAAGGAAAGAGTTTAAAAAAATAGAAATCGTTTTTTTTTGCTTCTATATGTAATCCAGATGCATCAGATTCCCGCTTGTACTACAAGTTTCCGGACTCCGTGTATTTAACCATTTGGACTAAATTTATACGTGATTTTATATTTTACTATCGTAAACCGTTATAAAATCACGGAATATTTAATTAAAATTTAAATTAAAATTGAAATTTAAACATAAACAATGAAAAATACTTTATTTAAAAAAAGAGAATTAAATTTTTTATAATAAATTATTTTTATTGAGATTTAATAATCTCAAATTAATGTTTAATCATTGTAGAAAATAATATTAACATAAACTAAATGAAAATGGAAAAAAAACAATAATATTGGATAAAAAATGGAGAATAATATTGACAAATCTTGAATTTGAGATATGATATCGATCTAGATGACATAAATTGAACTGGTCTCATTAGCTTAGTTTGGTTCAGCGGTTGCCCCCGGATAGGCAGAGGTCCTGGGTTCAAGTCCCAGACGCGACAGAAATCTTTTTATTTTCTGTTGTTTTTTCCCGTTTTCATATTTCATTTAATAATGTTAATATTATTTTCTACAATGATTAAAAATAATTAAGATAATTCTACGGTCCAAAATTTAACACAGACTAACTGCTTGGAAGGCAACTATGCAGACTGTTACACCATCACCTATTTTCAGAACTACGGCAAAAATTAATTATATGTAATGAAAATAATTACATCGCAACCGAAATTATATTGTTTTATTTATATTATTTGCGAAGATTGTGATTTTTTGGATTATATTTATTTTTCCCGTCTTAGGTCTTTAGTGCTTACTTTTAAAAAATAAGCTAAATTTTACCTATTAATTAATCATATTGTTGACTGGAAATATGATTAGTAAATTTGCAAAAACGATTATCATGATCACAATCTCTCGTACCTACTTTGGCTTACTCCCCAGTTTTTCATAAAATCATTTACCCACTTTCTGCTGTGCAAATCTACTCGTATCTGTGGGTAAATAATGAACAGCTGACGGGGGAATCTGTTTGTCAAGTACTATTAGACATCACCCTGATTTATCATCTTTGTACCAAAGCTTTTCTGTACCCTTAACATTCGCTGAAATTTATCAATATTCTCTCGCACAAGTTTTGCAAAGTCAAGCAGAGTTTCTTAAAGATTACAGGGAAAATAATTTTCCGCCTTGTTCAACGAAGATAATGTCTCATCCTGACCGATTGTGAAAGTTTTCCACTTGAAGCTGATTTATTGACTTTGAAAGTTTAAAGTGAAACGCAAGTTTAAATATAAACGATAAACCTCTTTTCGAAAAATTCCATTATCATCTCTATTACAGTAATCTAGTTACATAACTTTATAAAAAGTTATTTATTAAAGTCATTATGAATCAATCATTTTAATGAAGTTTCGACCATCCTGTGGGTATTCATATATTTAAAAAAAAAATTACTTTAGAGTTTCTTAACAGTAACAATGTAATGTTGTTACGGTTTTGTATGTGATTAATGTCTGTTCTTTAACATATCCAAAATACGTTATTATTAATCAGAGTATACGAGTATACCGAGGATTTTAGGAACGTTTCTCAGAATATCTCAATATCAGCAATAAAACTTAAGGAATCGGGCGGTTAAAATGAATGATGGATGAAAGATTCATGAACGAGTGGCTTGCTCAAGTGGGAATTACTTTTGAATTCCCAATACCATCGGATGGCATTCTTCGTTTGGGATAAAGCGACCGTTGTCCCTGTTACTCAACGAAATCCCACGATCCTGTTCGTAATTAAATTTACAAATTTACATTGATACATTCTTAAACATTATTAATAAATATAGATGCAATATCCTCAACTAGCTCAATATCAGGATATATATAATTATATGAACTGTGTTCTCAGTTCGTTTATAGACAATTTGAGAAATCACCGCTTCCAGATTATAAACGTAAACACATGCATATAAGTAAAATGCAGGAATAGGAAATTCAATAAAACAATTGTCTTTTGCCATAAAAAAAACACCTTCCGATAAGGCCTATGTTAAATAGCAATGACTCTAAGCCCTAGATAAAGCAATAAATCTCTCTATAAATGACACATTAAAGGTTAGAATGAAATTTGACTGAATTTAGATTATTTCTGTAGTAGCAAAAGGAATGAATAAATTGGTACAATACCCGATAGGGGTTTTTGCAGAATTCTGGTGAGGATAAGAACAACCGCTCTCGACGAGCCCCAAACCTAGAGTGAGTTTCTTAATTCCCTCGCCCGAGCCGACCCCGGTCTCGGGTTTGTTAATCCCGCCCCTACCGAGCGCAACAACAAATAATAATTCTCGCTTTTAGAATAATACCGGGGTAGCTTGTTAAACTTTCTTGTTATGGACCTGCTTCATAACATCACCCACAACAGATGAGATACGCTTTTAACCGCCAACTATATTAATAACTGACAACTGCCGGGTTCCAATGAGCGAAAGCAACCAAGAATCGGAATAACTGGATATATTTGAGGATGTTCTATGCCAAAAACTGGACGCCGGAATGCTTATGAAGAAGAAAATAAATCAGAAAATAGATTAAATATTTCTACAGTCCCGTCTGGTGCATATCAAAAAAAAATCCAACCGTAATCGTTTGAAATTTGAGTGATTATTACCGTAAAAAAATATTATTTACATTGTCGGTTTTTTATAAATCAAATTCGATCTGTCCAACAAACATATTCGAGCATCTTGCCCAACGCATCAATCATCACGAATAAGAATTAAAACAATAAAATTAATTGGCAGTAAACTAAAATATAATTTACATGTATAACAGAGGATAGGGGTAATACATCACAATCTCAAAAGTTTCCTCCGAACCATTCACAGCCCTGGGCAACGCCGGGTACTTCAGCTAGTCTCGAATAAAGCTGATAAAGATGAATAAACGTTATTTTTCGTCATTAGAAATACTGAACTTTTTAATGACAATTCAAACCAAATTCTTAAAACACCCTTTTTACACGTCATTCGTACAATTTCATAACAGAATTGTTCAGAGGCGGCTCCATACGTTGAAATTGATTCATTGACTGTACGAAGGCATCACATGGAGACATAATTTTTTTATATAAAATAGATAACAATAATATTCAATGCTCGGAGTTGCTAAATAAAAAATAATTTAATATATCCGCACGCTCCATACTCTCTTGTGTACCATTCAAAGTGGATCAATTCAAGACAAATTGTAAAACAAAAATATTCATTTAATAGACTAATAAGCAATAATTAAAATAATAACGATGTAAAATGTGGAAATCTTAGATTGCGAGCTGAATAAATATGAAAACTCCATTAAAAAAACATTTAGCTGGCATGCTATGAGTAATTTTTTAATTTTTTTTTTTATATAATTCTGTTATTAATTTTAGTTAATTTATATCTTATAAATGTTCAATAATTGGCACCTGAATAACAACTCGATGAACTAACGTTTTCCTGACTGGTCAAGAGTGATTTTTTTCAATAAATAAACTTAAGGCCACCCACATACTAAAATTCCAACGAAATCACGCGCTCCTTATGCAGGTGGTGGACAAGGTCAAAATTCCCGCTTAACATCGGCCGCATGTTTTGATTTACGCAAAAAAACGTCAACAAAACGCATGGTTTATTTTATTTTGTAAAGCTCAGGCGTAAATATTAAAATGTTTTACGGTTATGTTCTAAAAAACTTAATTTGCCACAGTGAACAATACGACAATATCGGAAAAGGGGTTCGTAAGTAGGAGAGTTTGCGCTTCAAACATTTTGCGTATTCTACTTAAAATTTATTCCAAATTAAATGATCTATGATATTTCTAGGCCATCAAATTCTCAAACTTCTTGCATCACTTCCCATTGGATCGCCTTAATAAGAAATACTTTGTTTACACCACTGCACAGCTTCGCTTCCAAACATGTACTTATATATTAAACAGTGCAGTGGTGTAAACAAAGTACTTCTTGTTAATTTTATGAACAATGACGCCTAAAAATAATTATACATCTATTGAAGATAAAACATGTATATTTTTATAATTCTGTTATGAATTTTACTTAATTTATTTAATATCCTGTCTTATTATGATATATTGTCATCAGTTGCGTACATTGCTCTATGATCAGAGGTAGGATGTGTGTAGTTTTTCAAGTTGGAGAATGAATTGTTCATTGAATCTTGTGACATTGTCATTAAGCATTTATTGCGTGTACATAAAAACGCAATATGTACACTTCGGTTCTCTACACAAGCAATGTTTAGAAGAGGAGTGTAGTATTGTAAATTGAATTAAAATATAGAAAATTTGAATAAAAATAATAAATATTTTGAAACAACTGTAATTGTGGTTAACTGAAGTGAGCGTAACTTTGATTTTGATAAAATATTTTTCATATATTTTTTTTACATCTTTTTATGATGACGTTTTTATACGTTTGCCTTTATCCTAGGGTAAGCACTGCTTTTCAGCCTTTATAGATTGCACGCTACTACTTATCGCGGGGACTATTAAAAATGTTAAAATAATATAAAAAACCTTACACTTACCTGCTTTCATCACTAATTGTTAATTGTTAATTTTGTGTTTATAATTTGTCTATTCTTTCATTTTTAATTGTCTATAGTTGTCATTATTTTTTGGTTCGCTTTTTATCCTGGTGATGGAAGCTTTGTTTTAGAAATATGTAGATATTTACACATTAAAAACAGAGGTGTTAACAACATACTTCAAATAAATATAAAATAAATAAAACATCACGGAATATATGTAATATACGAATATTTATGTAAATTGAAATAAAACTAGTGTTTATACCACCGGAAAATACTTAATTGACAATTCGCACCCCCTTGTGAAGGGTTGAAATACATTAACTGCCTTGTCGGCCACTGGAACGGCAGTAAGTCCCTAACTTCGGCCCAACACCCAACACTTGAAGGTGATGGACGTGTAACTACCCTGATTAATGCGTGTTCCCATCACGGGGTACTACAAGGGTAGACTGCATTGATACATCACATATCAGGGTAGGTCTTCTATAAACATTATACTTCAATTTCTCGCGTTCAAAAATGAATATAGAAATAATTCCTCCCAATAATTCTGGTTAATGATAAGTGGTTCTGGGATATGGGACTTTTCTCTTACGTAGTATCAACGACAATTTAATATCGCGTATGTATTGTTGTGGGTGGAATGTGCCTTTAGAATTCATGATTACGATAACTATCTTTTATATAAAGAAGAGTGTCCGGGCGATGTTTGTTTGTTTTATGTACAAATCTACAGTTTTTTTCCGAGTTTGATGAAATTTTGCACACTTGACGTTCAAAATAAAAGTAAAATTACTGAGTAGGAGTAGGGGTAGAGGTAACTCATCACAACCAAATCTTACCTACTCCATACCATTCATTACCCCGGGCAACGCTGGGTGCTTCAGCTGGTAAATTTATACAAAAATATTTTAATTATTGAAGATAACTATCAAAATGAAACATGAAACTGAAAAGACACAGAAAAGAAGAAGTTATCAGTAGCAACTAAAACATGAATCAGGACTTCATGGGCTATTCTGGACATGAATTATAAAAAATGTTTGTATTTAAAGTAGTTTTATGACTAGACCTGAAGAGATAAGCACAACTTTACTCTACACTTCTCTGCCTTGGTATATAATAGTCTCATCGGCCTCCGACTATTGTGAATCCTCAGATGTCTTTTCCCATAAGCAGTCTCATCGGCTTCCATTTCGGCGGGTGGCGGCATTTGGTGTCCAGTTTTGACATAAGTTTCCCTCAAATATCAAATATTTCCAGTTTTTATAATTCTTAGCAGTACTCTATCATCCGAAGCCAATAGCTTCTTATAAGAAGGCAGTCTGACTCAAGGGTCTTTTTCTCAATCAAGAATGTCATATGAATCACTCATTGCCACTTCCCCACTTTTCTCTTCGTGAACTACTTCTTCTCTCCACTACGCTCAGTCTCACAGTAAAACCATGGTACCACTGCTTCCAGACGGTTGGGAGCAGTTGGAATATTTGTTCGGTGTCAGGTTCGTCCAAACGCATAAGTTAGACAAGTTCGAGCAAGTATCTAGCAATAGTTGGACATTAATGATAATGTCGGAATATATTATACTAGAAAATTGTTTAATGCCCTTTTAAATGATATTACAAATACCACGGAGAGACAAAAGTTAAAAAAGAACATCATAATATGGCGAGAGTAAACAAGAAGATGATGAAATTATAAAAAAAAATATTTAGACGACATAATCCAACAGCTCATCATGCTAGGTAGTTGAAGTATACGAGTATCAAGAGAAGAGCTAGGATTCAACTAACCTCGGTTAGTTGAAGGATATGAGTATCAAGGGAAGAGGACTGGATTTGGAGAAACAGACAATTTGGATTCTGCTGATATTCAACTTAATACCCCTGGACTTACCTACTACCACCACCCAGGCACGTAATTCACCAGCCACCAATAGTAAGTTAGCTGCACAGATAATGGAGAGGACGCGTAGAATATTAGTTAATTTTTTGTTATTGTTATTGTTATGATTATTTTTGTTATTATTGCTACTATTATTTTGGTAATCATTGTTATTATTATCATTATTTTCTACCACATAATACGGTAATGCGCCTAGTTTGGTAGGTCTTTTATTTTTATTTTATTTTTTTTATTTTTTCGGATCGGTGATAGAAAGTTGACTTTGATGAGAAAAAAGTCATTAAGTTTTTAGGTGAGTATTTTGCCCTAAAACCAAAAATTATTTTTTACATGAAACAGGCCGCGCAGCCAGTAGTAGTTTTTAATAAAATTAAAATATCGTAACCTCAAATTATTTCATATACTTTATTTTGCCCTTTTGACGTTTTAATTATTTATATGTGAGTAAGGGACAGTTTGTTGTGCGTTGTGTGAACTATCTGAACGAACCTATTCACATAAAGAAATTGTCATCAGAATATTTAATTATTTATATTTGAGTAAGGGACAGTTTTTTGTGCGTTGTGTGAACTATCTGAATGAACCTATTCGCATAAAGAAATTGTCATCAGAATATTTAATTATTTATAAGTGAGTAAGGGACAGTTAGTTGTGCGTTGTGTGAACTATCTGAATGAAACTATTAACATAAAGAAATTATCATCAGAATATTTCACCATCAGAAGAAGTCATTGATCAAAGATCTTATATTATCGGAATTTCAACGATTCTCTGTTAGTCTTGCTACGTGCCTAGCATAATCCCAGTCAAAGGAAATTGTGACGGAAATCCGTGTGACATGATTGTGTGATCTCCACATTAAAATGTCTTCAACAAATAATTTTCATGAATCTTGCTGTATTTTGTATCAAACCTGCATATATTTACTTTACTCGAGTCGTAAGTACTGGAAGTTAATAAATCCCCTCAATAAACGTCAGCCATACCATATAAAGTATATAAAAATACGAGGGTTTTCCTGAATAACTTTAGCACCTCTCCTGGGCGAGTTTGATGCCGACAGACTCGAGTCATTAATTTAAATAAAGAGTTGAAATTTAAGGATTTCTTTCAAATTAAGTTAACAAAGCGTTTGAACTTGTAAGTTCAGTATTCAATTTCAATAAAGCAGACAATATTTAACCCCTTTCAAATGTTATCACGATTCATGTTTATGGACCTATTCATCATATTATTTTTTGTAGCATTCTTTTAGAAACTTGAAAAATTCCGCCTTTGCTCTGACAAAGATCGTGTTTTCGCCATTTTGCCGTTTTTATTCTCAATTTTGACCCATCGAAAATGTATTTTTCTTCAGTTTGTTGAACTTCATAACAAATCTGAAATTGCCGATATTCCTCATTCCCTGTGTTCGGAACATAGGTCTATGTAGTAGTTACTATCCGACTTTACTTGTGTTTCAACACTTAAACTAACTAACTAACTAACTAACCATCACGCCGTTTCCCCGCAGGGGTAGGCAGAGAGGACGGACCGCCAAACAACTCGATCTTGGCATACACTTCTTGCTTCATTCACATTCATACAACGCCTCATACATTCTCTTCTGTTATTCCGACTTCTGACATGGCCCGACTCGAGTATTTGATTCACTTGATCGTGCCATGTCTTCCTCGGGCGTCCCCGGCTCTTCTTCCATTCACATTCGCGTCATATATTCTCCTTACACTCCTTTCTTCGTTCATTCGCTCTACATGCCCAAACCATCTAAGCGTCCCTTTCTTAATCTTGCTCACTACGCTTACATCAGCCTTGCATTCTTTACGAATCTCAACATTTTTCACACGATCATACATGGTTTTACCACACATTCGTCTCAGAGATCTCATTTCTACAGCATTCAGTCTACTTTCATCCTTCCTCTGCCAGTTCCATGCCTCACTGCCATACATCAAGGTTGGTATCAGCACTCCATTGTGGACTGCTAGCTTCGCTTCCTTGGACAACTTTCAACACTTATTTATTTATTTTTTTATTTAGTTTCAATACATATTTTTTTCATTTAATTAATAAAATTTTAAGAAGCTAATAAGACAATTTGTAATGTTTTTCTTAGTCCTTCTCACTAGGGGTTTATGTTCTGAGGCGGACTAGGTTTTATTTAAAAACTGAGCAAGGTTTTGATTTAACTTTTGAAATCATTTGTCTTTTCATCTATTTTTTTTTAAATGTCCGGAGAAAGTGAATTATATAGCTTAGTGGAGAAATATTTATAATTCCTTTGTCCAAAAACAGTTTTAAATTTAGGAATATTCGTAATGTCATTTTGGTTCGCTCTTGTGTGGTGAAAATTAAGTTTCTTCGGTTGTTTTGAACTATTGAAATATTTGATTGAAACATTCTTGGCATATATATTTCGGATGTTAGGTACTGCGAAAGATTTGAAAATTTATATTAAAATGGTCTTTATAATAGGCTAGTAGTTGCCGATTCCCATCCTAGTATACCGTATTCGAGGCAGAAGTGGCATAGCGCACAGTAAACTTTTTTATCATCATTTTGACACACAATATTTCTGATGTTTCCTTGTAATACCATTTACGTGATTGTCTCTCCGAAGGTTTTCGTCTATTTCTATGCCAAGATATTTAATACTTTATGCATGTGTAATAAAATTGTAAATTTAATAAAATTGTATTTGCTAAAAATTCTAACGTTCCAAAAAAAATACAATGTAAAGAAAAAATAAATAAATAAAGGGGCAAGAACATTGTGAAAAATTACTGTATCGGACGTACCTTCTCCCAGATTATTCCGACGCGGCCATTTTTCGTCTTCGTATTTATGTATAAGAATTTTATGTTTTGTTTGTTAATATATGTAACGGGCGGTCTGGCGAGCTTGTTCGCACCAGACCGCTCAAACTGAAATGACTGAATAAAAGCGTTGGAGCGGGACAGTTGGTGGGAGGGAGACCGACTTGTCGGGCATCTACATGGCACCGGCGGTCCGCGCTTGGTGGACCGCATAAATAGCCTGCAAACGCCAGTTTGCGGCAGTTAGCATTTGACCGCCAGCCTGATAAGTACTCCTCTCTGCCCGCCGCCCGCTCTGACTTCTGAACCACTCGCCTTGTTTCACTCTGACCACTGCTAACCTCCATCGGACTACTGCCTCGGACTGGACCCAATAAGCAGCTGCCTCGGACAAGATTAACAAAAGTCGTTGTCGTCAGTACCGTTCCTCCTTGCAAAAGGAACGGTAGGAGAGCTACCTCCCCCTCCAAGCCTCGCTCCGTAGATTGGGATCAGTCGGCTTCTTCAGTTCGCTGGTGTGCCAGATTACGTCTGGTACAATTACTTTAGCATTCATGTATTTTTAGATTGTATTCATTCCCTGGCTGTCCTCTTACTATGTTATAAAATGTTGAACGATTAAATAACAACAAGGAAAAAGATGGTATTTTAAATAAATTGATGATCTGTTATATCTGTATGCTCCATAAATTATAAATCACACGTGTTATTTAACATATTATAGGTATGAAGAAATGAATAGAATTTATTTAAATGCTAGTAAATTCAGTTCTATTTTAAACCTGTTGGGTTTCATAATTTTTTTTTAAAGATCGCTTACGCCCTAAGCGTATTTTATTTTAGCGCACTCCCTCTCTCTTCTGTATTAATGTATTTTTCTCCTTTTCAAACAATTTTCTGTTTCCGCTCAGAGGGTATTACTGGGTCTTAACGTCTTTTTACATATGTATTTATAAGAAAAAACGTTTTATCCTGTTTCAAAGAAATATGTACCAACAGATGTTGTTAATATATGGTAAGATATTATGTACCTTCTTACACAAATCTTCTTTAGTGCTCATTTTAGCAGAAAAACTCTGTACGCATATTTCATTTTATGTAAAACATACATTGGCGACTTATTATTTATTCATATCATTATTTTTAAGGTCAAACGCCCATCACACTCAGCAAATCAACCCCTTGGAATAACAAGGTTCCATCTAGCACAGCAATGTAATCCGATAATGTTCTCTATAAAGGGTAACTTTAAAGCTCATTATCGCATAATCTTGCCGTGTCTGTTGGAACATTGTTATTACAAAGGGTCGAAATGGTCAAAGCCAAGACGTCGAAACCTTTCGACGTCTTGGCTTTTTTAGTATCGAACAAACCAGTCGTGTGGAAGGCCTATAAGGAACGCTTCGGCGGGAATGCGATTGAGAGCCGAGGAAAGCGACAACAAGCTTGCAAAGACTTAATGCCATTTGATTTTCCTTGAATTAATGCTTCCTCCTACTTTCGCAAGATATTATATTAATGATATTATCACGTATATTAATGCTGAAAGAAACGTAATACGCACTCACAGATGGCCTTAATTAAAATATTTATTGAGGGATAGTTTTAAGGTTTAAAGGGTCAAGGAAAATCAAACACTTACCGAAACAAGTAGAGACCGAACATGCTCCTCGAAAGTAGTTTTTTCTTCTCCGAACAAGAGAGCACTCATAGCAATTACTGTCAAATCACTGTGTTTTTCAAAACATTGTATTTGGTTTAGGAGGTTAAGGACTGGATAAATAGCATATAAGGTAGGAATCAAACACATTATCATTTCAGAACCTAACAGCGGGTATGAAATATGAAATCGAATATATTGTTACTACAGATTTAAAACCTAAGTCTTTCAAGAAACTTACAGAATTACAATGTATTCCTGTAAAACTAACATACACATTATTTTTATAAGTTTATTTTACCAATTTATTCTATTTAGTATTCTGCGTGTATACCCGCCAATAAATAATTCATCTCAATATTTAAAAGCATTAAGTGCTAAAAGTGTTTTATTAAAAAAAACTAGCGTAATCTGTGAGTCCGTATCGTCACACTCTAGTCATCAAACTGTCGAAATGTGAAATTTATACAAAACTAGCCGATGTATACCCGGCCTTGATCGGGATTTTTTTTTGTATAAAGTTTTGAAGTTGAGAATTCTTGATTCTCGTTTGGGTGCCATAATTAATTTGACATCGAAAATAATGCCTTGTGACGACTTTTGCTATCTCTAAACAAAGAAACAAAGAAAGACTCATTTGAAAATTTTATTTCATTCTTAACCTTTCTTTTTTTTCAAAATATATCTAAATAATAAAGTTCATAAGTGGGTACCTACTTGTGTTTTTTGAAAAAATATTCTACCCAAGTGAACTTTCTTTTGAATTTATAATCTGCCGCTAACCAGAGTGGTATATCTATGGGCTAACCTCAATACAACATGGCGGGTTTTATGTTTTTCATGTTAATTTTAAAACATTATAGCAACAGTTTTACATATTGGATTTCATTCAAACTACTCTCTATTGCACTAACTGTGCTATTTTCATCGAAACCGGTCAAGTAATTTTTGATAAAATCAAGGACATGCAGACAACCATTCAATTTTAAATATAAAGAATTTGCTATATAGGTTCTGATTTGTTTCGTTCCAAATCCAAATATTTACTTACAAAATGTATACATATTTTTCTTTTTAGCAACTGTTTACTTTACAAAAAAAAAACCACCACAGTGAGCATCACTGTGTCCACATTTGAAGTTAATATGCCTGGCAAAAAATAATACTCGGCAGGCCGGAGGGGTCCACGGAAAATAAAAAGCAAGGGGTCTACGGAGAATAAAGTTAGGAAACCTATGAACTAGGACAATGGTTGTATTTGGGACAATTCAGATTACAATCATACCCCTGATATTATGTATCCATTGCTAATGAATCACCAGGCTGTGTAATGGTACAAGATTACAACACATTATGTAGGTGGGGCGGACAGGATGACTAATTAATTACGTAAATTAATTACTGTCCTCAATCAATCATTGTTATCTAGTCAACTACATTTCAGCTATGATTATCTATTCATGTTACGATTTAAGGGGCATCTTCTCAAACGGGCGTACATTAACAAGATGCTTCTAAAATAGCTCGAAGTTTCCCCAGCTCAGTTCTTAGTTAAATTAATGGCGCCAAGAGCGAGGTGAATTTTGGTGTCCTGTGACATATTTTTTGTGTCCTATAAGCCTTCCGTTAATATGCTTGGTGTAACCTTACGTCACCAGCTCTAGCATGGAGGCTTAATCGAAGCCAAAGTTAAGTTAGCCTCTCAGAAGTTCGGCGTACAGTACGGGACCGGCAGACACGTTAATAGTACACAGCTGCTAACCCGTACAAATCACTAGTGCGCTCCACTGTAGAATTCGGCAGCCACCTCTGGAGCTGACTCTATCCAGAAACGGACGTTTCGTTTGATAGATTCCTGTACTACCTTAACAAACGGATTGCAATCTATAGAGCACAGACGTCAGGTGGGAATGCTGCCCTGGTTTTACCGGTATTTCAAGGAATAAGCCTCATTGATCCCTTTTGTACCGGTTTTGCAAATTTGCAAGCGGTTGGCATTTGTCACATGAGAACGGGTCGCTTCTACGACTCGTGCTTTTCAACAGCTCAGCTGTGGAATGATTTGCCGGTATCTGCATTTCCTCCCTCCTACAACATGGGTCTCTTCAAGATCCAAAATCACTCCCCCCTTTCACATGACACATCATTCTCAAAGATGATGTTGGCCCTAATGAAAATTATTTTCCTCCGGGCGTCCTGTATGGAGTTGATGTAAAGAAACATTATTTCTGCGTTGCATCGTTTCAAGTTGCCTTTTATCATAGGCTCTGAAGCACTTATTAGTACTGCGCCTTTTTTAGGTGTTGTGGTTTTATAATTCGACTTCGACTTAAGAGATCGTAATGTAAATACATACAGAGTGTCCGGAAACTAGTAGTACAAGTGGGAAACTGGTAAATCTACATCACATTTGGAGTCGATTTTGTGGTTTAATTTTTTTTGTTTTGGATCGTTTTTGAGTAATTCGATTCCGAAGTAAGATTTTTTTTCGAGTTCGAAATATTAGACTACCTGAGTGGCTTACTTTACGATCTATTATCTGCGAAGAACGCCTTAGAATATGGTTAAGAATCACCTCCTTTTGCAAAGTACATCTAATTTCTGAAGACCACTAGGACCATTGTGGTTTTTTAAATATATTTTCATTTTCTTATGATCCATCTTAGTGTTGTAATTTGCAACCTTCAGCGCCCCCAATTTGTATCTGCTATTAAACTTTAGACTCTACAGGACGTAATCTCTTAAAATATAGTAAGTCACTAATGCGCCATATAATGAAAAGTGATTGATTGAGTTTAATGACCATGAACCGAAGCAATTCATTTTATTCTCTAGCAATATGAAGTGACGGGTAGTATTTTATTGATTCATCACAGTCCTCTTTATTACCGTTGGCTACTCACGTTCTGACAACTTCGTTTCGAAGTCTGAAGAAATTCCGCAGTATGGGGTGAAGAATTCTTAAAACTTAAAAATTAAACTTACAATAACAATTTATTCCATATGTACAGGGTGGCGTAAAACTACCGTTATGGTTTGAATGTTTAATATCTTTTTAAATTTATTTATATTTTTTATTTTTATTTCAGAATTTTGTGAAGAAAACTTGGGGAATTTGAAATGGAACACTACACAACAGAACAAAGATCAACAATTGTTGAATTTTATTTTAAAAATCAACGGTCAATTGTTTTGACGCAGCGTGCTTATCGTCGTTTTTTTAATGTGCGTACTGGACCTTCAGCACGAACAATAAACCGCCTGGTTGCAAATTTTCGAAAACATGGTACAGTAAGACACCTTCCATGTACCGGAAGACCACGCACTGTCCACACGGAATAAAATATCCAACGTGTTGTGGATAGTGTGCAGGACAGTCCAGAAACATCAACAACGGCACAACTGGGGCTATCGCGGAGGTCCGTTCAGAGGGTTTTGGCCACATTGCACATGTTGCCGTATAAGGTTCGTCTTGATATATTTAAAGTAAGTGCTTCAAATGTTTTTTTTTTTTTAATGTTTGAATCAACGACGTCTGTATTATTTTAAGTCTTTAAATTCTTATTTACTCCAATTTTTCTTTCAATCTTTAATTTTTTTATTCTTAGAATTATTTTTACTATTTTAATTACTATCTTTATCCTGCAACCAAAAACACAAAACTTATACTGTAGTACTAAATTCTACAACAAAATCCCACTCTCTTTTAAAAATATCAAAAACAATAACAAATATAAATTTAAAAATAAAATAAAATACTGGATACGTTACATAAGGAGATCTGATATAGAAAATATATTATCACCAAATACAGACTAACACCGAAACCACTCAACTGCACTTAAAACACCTCACCTTACACTTGTAATTTTTTTCAGCAATCATATTAATTTAATGTAATGTAATTTCATATTTTGTAAATAAAAGCTCAGCACGGGAAATCCCAGTGAGGATATCATTATCTATCTACGAGTACATAAAAATCCATGTAAGTTTGTTTGTTTGTCCTCGATTTTCTCGAAAATTACTTTTAATACTAATTTCTTATTAGTGTCGTGAAGGTTTAGAGAGTAATTTGAATGAAATCCAATATGTAAAACTGTTGCTTTAACGTTTTAAAATTAGCATGAAAAATATTGAACCCGCCATGTTTTATTAAGGTAAGCCCATAGATATAACACTCTGTTTAGCCACAGATTGCATATTCAAAAGAAGAAGTTTTTTTTGGGTAGAATATTTTCAAAATGGAAAACACTAGTAGGTACCTACTTAAGAACTTTATGATTGAGATATAAACATTTGAAATGAAATAAAATTTCTTTATTTGGAGATAGTTACTTTCGCTGTTAAATCAATTATGGCATCCTAATGACAAGTGAAAAACCCCGAGCAAGGCCGGGTACGTATCACCTAGTTTGTTATAAAAAAGAAGACAATAAAATGTTGTTATTATTATATTAATATAATTATTATTATGTTAAGTTTGTCCGCCATTATACTGGGACATCTCTAGCATGGCGGGCGACACATCATTAAAACCAAATTACGTTTTAATAAACTAATAAAAGCAGTCCAACAAAGTGCTCAATTTTTTTGTAGTGTCAATTCCGCGGTTAAACATAACTAACTAACTAAATAACCATCACGCCGTTTCCTCTCAGGGGTTAATAGAGAGGATGGACCGCCAAACAACTCGTTCTTGGCACATACTCCTTGCTGCATTCCAATTCATGCATCTTCTCATACATACGCTTCTGTTATTCTGTCTCTTCACATAGCCATGTAAATATAGCCTTTCAGAAGCTGGACGTACTGTGCAGGGCCCGCAGATACTGTAATAATACACAACTGCTGACAATTTACAAATCGCAAGTGCGCTCCATTGTAGAATTTGGCTTTTTGGAATTCTTGTCGGGTGCCCCAAAATATTTGAAAAAACCATTGACCCTGTGCGGAAACGGGCGATCCGTTTGATAGGTTCGCCTATATTAACAGATTGCAATCTTTGGACTTCAAGTTGGAATGCTGTCCTTGTTCTACCAATATTTCAATGGAAGATGCTCTGAGAAACTAGCGTCATTGATCCCTTCGGGACCGGTGCATAGTCGGGAAACACGCCAAACACTCTCCCAACATTTGTACACGGTTGAAATTTGTCACATGAGAACGTCGCTTCTACAAATCGTTCTTGAGACTCGTTTCTAAAAGACGATCCCCAAATATAACATCGGTCTCGAGGGAAATTATTTATTAATTGATAAATTAAAGTTTTTAAGACAAGATTTTTGTGCATAGCGCAAAGGGTAACAATTATTTTTATAAACAATAATTATTAGCCTGAAACACTCATCCAAATTGAAAAAACCTTCCGAGAAAAGATAAATGTCGCCGACAGGACTCAAACCTGCACCCTTCTGATATCCGGTCAGATGCTCTACCGTTGAGCTACGTCGGCTTATCGCAAACCCGCCAAGTTAATCAATATATACTAGTGTTTCATTCAATAATTACTGCTACTTCAATAATTATTACTACAACCAACTTTATTAGTATGAGGAAGGCTTGTAACGGCTAAATCCCTCAATAGGTGGCGTCGAGACAAATTATGTCTACATTTTATTGGTGAAAAATGTTTTGACTTGTCAAATATTTATTAATTGATAAACTTAAGTTTTTAAGACAAGATTTTTGTGCATAGCGCAAAGGGTAACAATTATTTTTATAAATAATAATTATTAGCCTGAAACACTCATCCAAATTGAAAAAAACCTTCCGAGAAAAGATAAATGTTGCCGACAGGACTCGAACCTGCACCCTTCTGATATCCCTTAAGGCCTCTTAGTGTAAAAATAAAGACAAAAAAAAAATAAATAAATAAACTGTAAAAATAAAGACCGACTCAAATACTTAGTTCGCTTAATAGTATCATGTCTTCCCCGGGAGTCCACGACTTCTTCCACCATTCACATTCGCTTCGTTAAGAAAATCTACGTTTCGCGTTTTTATTTAGCTCACATTTAATAAAAACTTTTTTATTCACCATTGAAATTATCAAGTATTTGCGGAAAAAAAATCCCAACCACTTTTGCCTGAGATCCCAAAAACGTAAGCAATTTATGCACCATCATACTTTTGCAGAGAGCCATGGCGAATTCTCAAACGTAGCTCATGATATTTTAAATGCCTTGTTTGCTGAAAACTTTTTTCAAGAATCCTTCAAACAGCAAAAATCTACATTTTGTGTGAAATGAAATTTTTTATGAAAATATCCGCGTGGCGTGTTGAGTGCGGCGCGCAGATATAAAATGTAAATATTATCTGTTTTTTTCAGAGATAACTCTTAAGATGGAATATTCACACTTCGTTTCTTTCAGAAAAAAAAAATTCGTGGAATACTTTTCTATTCACGCGTAAGCACGACTATCTATATGGCAGTGTAAGTAAAAATCATCTTTGCTGTGAACAAAACTCATTTTCTGTTTCTTAGCTTGTCGGCAATCTTCACTGAACAGCTGGTCATCTGTTGAGATTGAGAAAACTGTGAGCTCTGGCTTCATCAAATTTGCTCTGCTTTTATGTGCGGAACTTCTAGGACGACGGAACTTTTTTCATCTCAAATTATCATTGTCATTATGAGCGATGGAGCTTTGAAATATTCGTTTTAATTATGCAAAAAATAAGCAAGACAAGTATATTTGCGCACGTTCCAGAGTGGAAGTTACTCTCAGTATCGCCCTGGTGAAAGACCACCATTCAGAATTGAAACATTGCTTGAAATGGCTTTTAGCCGTGTTTGGTGACCAGATCTGAATAGCCAGGTATTGCTCCACTTTCATCTTCCCCTTCTCCTTCCCCTTCCCAATACCTTCAGCCTCACAACATTCCCCAATCGGGGATGCCATATTCTCACTGGCTCCAGACGGTAGGGAGCAGTTGGAACTCTTGTGCGGTATTCATATAAAAAAGCAGTCACGGCAAAATTAGTTTAGTACGTTATCTATGAACACATTCACGCACGGAGTAATTTAAATACTCCATTATTTGCTATGCCTGCCACCGCACGTGTCTGCGCTGCACGGTGCCGGTAGATGTGAATAAACTGAGAATTGTATGATTCAATCGAAGATCGAAAATTCAGGTATTTTTTAAAATTATTAAAAAAATCGTGTTTATTGATTACGGTTTATTTTTATTCCATTCATTTTATTTTGCTTGATACGATTTTCTGTTAGGTTATAATTATCATCGGGTTCTAAGGTCTTCGTGGTATTTTGTATTTTTTTTAATGTTAAATGATGGCATTCATAATATCGTACAACATAATCCCGGGACTGTCTGTAAACTGGCCAAACGGCCCACGAACATGATTCTATTTGGGGAAAAGGTTCCATGGGCAAAATCCATCAAATACCTTGTAGTAACTTTAGACTCAAAATGAACCTGGGAAAAACACATCAACGAAAAAGTAAAATCAGCCAATAAGTCAATAGCCTCACACTAACCCCATGCTAGGTAGAAATAGTCGATTGTCATCACTCAATATATGACTCCTTTATAGATGACCATACTACCGGACTTCAAATCACGTCATTAAAATATGGAAACCTCGTAAATAGATTTTTTGCGGTGTTTGTTTTATTTTATGGCAAATTTCAAGCTCTAGCAAGACGTGCTCGTATCTTTAGTCTGATTAAAATTTCAGAGATAAAAAAAAATACAAAACACAAAATTTCATGTTGTCATAGTCGTATCGTTTTATAAATTGGGTAATAGAATGGTGATTAGCCATTTTTTGCATGAAGGCAAAGGAGGTATGGATACTAATATCTTCACAACTCGCATAATCGATTTTCTAAAGGAAGAAGTCGAAGATGGAGAGAAAAATCTTCCTCAAGTATTTTGTGATGGCTGCTGTGCACAAAGCAGGAATGTTACTCTGTCGAATGCCTTAAATAGTTTGTCAAATATTAATAAGGTGACTATTTATCCAAAACATTTAGCAAAGTATCACTAACAAATGGAATGTGATAGCGTGCATACTATTGTTGAACGTGGCAAAAAAGATCGAGAGCTATTCTCATCATCACATTATGTTACTTTAATCGAAGTATCTCGAACTGGTAAAACTGGGTCATATAAGGTGAAATATGTTGAGTATACTTTTTTAATGATTATTCGGAAATTAATATTATAAAATCAATAAGAGCTGGCAAGAAGGCTGGTGATGCATGTGTCTCTAACTTAAGAGTACTTCAATATTTACATGAAAAACTTTAATAGAGCTTTCGATGACTAATGGGGTGATCTTCCCTCTGCCGAGACGACCATTACCATTCAGTGCAAATATAAAAAATCAGCTCTCCCATTCCTATTAAAAAAAATAAAATGTGATGACATCATTCAATCATTAAAGCCACCATAAAGAATACCATGAATTTTGTGATTCACTTTTATATGAATAGTTTTTTCTGCTTATTCGTGAATTATTTTAAATATAATTGTTTTTAAATAAATAAAAAATATAATTTGATGCCTGAAATGTGTTTTATTAAAAAATATTTAGTTTATTTTATTGCTTATAAACATTGAAACCTCGTTAGTGGATAAAAAGCTTACTACTTACTTAAATAAAAACCCGTTTAAAAAAAAACGCATTTTAAATCGTCTATTTTCTTAATGTAAAGTAGTTGGGGAAAAATGCTACACCTACAAAATGCCTCATTTGGTAGATAAAACAACTTCCAAAAGAGTTAAACAGTTTTATCACTCTACTGAAAAAATGCTAATTTGAGATACAAGACTTCCATATCTTAACAACGATACGCTGCACCTATTTTGGGACACACAGCTCACATACATATCGATAAACTACAAACTCTGCAAAACAAAGCCATTCGGCTAGCATTGAATGCACCTAAGTGGATCAGGGTTTCCACCCTATACGAAGACATAAACATTTCTCTGACAAAGAACTTGAAAAAATCCTTCCAAAATCTCTCTCACTAGATATAGCGAGAATGACAATATTAAATTAAAGGAAAAAAAACCTCCACAACCAGTTAAATCTCGCAGTATAGTGTTTTTAATTTTATTTTTCCCAAAAACATCTTAAAATTCCATGTAAAGTAGTGGTGGGCGAAGCGGCTCGGTTTAGTGAGCCGGATCACTAAATCAGCTCTCTGTAAAGACAATCCACCTGAAAACTGGACGAAAAAAGTATGGTGTAAGAACGTCTTAAGGACGTCTTTAGGAGGGGTAAGGGAGCGAGGGAGAGGGCATGGTGCGGGAGGTCGCGAACCGTTGTTCAAACGAGCCGGATCACCGAACCGGTACACTTCAAAGAGCTAATTTAGTGATTCGGCTCACTAAACCGAGCCGTTTCGCCCACAACTGTAGAGTGTCTCTAAATAATACATTTCGACATTACGTTAGAGTCAGTAACCTCATGTTTATGAACTCTGAAAATATACATTATCAAAATCAAATCAAAATCTTAATTTTTGTAAAAAAGTAACTTACGGATTTTACTAATTAAGATTATTATGAGAGAACAAAAAAAATGCTTAAGAATAAAAAAAAATGTTTGGTTATCATGGATGTATGCATTTTGTAAGTAATCTATTCGAGATCTTCGCCTTTGGCCTTTCCTATTTTAAAAGCAAATTTAAAAAAATTGTTTCGAGCCGTTTTTAAAACGTACGTTTTCCTATTACCCCAGGCAAGCCATTCCCTTTTAAACGTAAAATTAAATGGTATTTCCCTTCCCGTAAACATCTAGTCGAATAGATTACTTCCAATATCCTGTGCCAGCTGCCACTTTTCGTATTTATCGTTTCTTTTTTTACGAGACATATTATAAAATTATACAATAATAGATATTTCCAGTTGTTTGTGAGTTTAGCAAAAAATCGTTTCAAGGGGAATGATTTGTTGGGCTAAGTTACAGGGCTCGGCTGCCTACCATTATGCGAAATGACTTGTGATTTGTCAAAGTTAATGGGTACCTACGTTATTTTATTTTTGAAACACAATGGGATGTTTCATCTGTTTGTGCTCTTAAAGCACAAATAAGCCTTCCAAAAGCAGACATGTCCATTCAGGGGCGTGTGTTTCATATAGGTACATAAGAACTGCCTTTACCTTACATAAATATATAAATAAAATTCAAATATATAACATTATTGCGAGAAATCAATCTACACTTTCAAAAGTACGCGTGAAGTTCCAGCTATGAATCGCAGCGCCCCACCATTCGCCCTACTTTACGTGTGAAAAGCAGGAAATAAGTATGCAAAAGGAGAGCATGTCATATTCAAATGTTGACTGCACAAAAATGTACACATGTTCGCAATGTGCATTCAAGGGGAGACTCGTTTGTGTTAATGTTGAAAAAGGTCATGCCTTTTGGTACAAATCGCAAATGTAACAATTAGTGCCATCTGTAGATAACTCTATTAATTAACTAACGAAAAAATAATTATATATTATATTAGCTTTCTTTCATGCAGTTGTGAGGTTGAAAAAAATACGGATTTTTTTTATATCCAGTCTCCAATGTGTAATGCAATCTCAAACCAAAAATTTACTACGTCTGTGGTAAGATTTTTTTTAAAATATCGTACATTTGCTGTTTTTCATGCTGCCCACCCCTATGAAAAACTCTATGCACGCCTTTGTGTCCATTTATTGTTCGGTGAGATTGATTATCCATCTCCTCTTTCACATCTCATTTCCCTTCCCCAGTCTCTTCAGTCTTGTAACATACCCAATGAGGCATGCTATACTCGTAGTTCCTTGAGAATCTTGGACAGCATTCACAACAAATAAAAAAACCTGATTAATAAAATTCCGTTACAAGAGTGGGGGATATTCGTATCACCCCGGTGATAATGGTTTTACTCGCTTATTCCCCTCCCCCACCCCGTGAGGGGATGCCATAGTCCAATTGGCTTCAGACGGTTGGAAGCAGTTTATTTTTATATTCGTAACAACATGTGATATTAATAAAAATGTATTAAAAAATTAAATACAACAACAATAACAAAAACTTATTAAAAAATATAAGTTTTACAAATATAAAGAAACAATTAAAAGGTATAAAAATACTTACAGTACCTACCTATAAAAAGGTGTTAAGTATAAAAGAGTATAAAGTAGAAAAAGCATAAAAACTTGTAAAAATATAGAGTATAAAAACTTGTTAAAATGTAAAATAGTATAAGGTATAACAACTTGTAAAAATATGAAGTATAAAGACTTGTTTAAATATAAAGTATAAAAATGTTATGTATTTTAACGTTTATGTGTTGAGACGGCAATTTAATGCGGTGTAGTGTAGTGAAGCTTACATACTTACCCACCGTCTTACGTCAATGTTGTCGCGAGGGTATCTTAAGAAAAGAAGGATCTCCATTTGATAATTTTATTAAACCACGCGTACAACTTTAGTTATTTGGAAGGTTAAAAATCGAGCAATGTGAAGCTATGTAAATGCAACAGACGCTGCTCGAACGATGTGTCCGACTCGAGGTAAGGCAAGGAAGCGAATGATCAGGACGCTCCGAGAACCACGGAACCTAGCCCATCGTTCGGCTTTCACGCAGTGTTACCATTTGTGCGAGAAGAAATATTATTCCAATAAATTTAAAGCTGGTACTTGCTTGCATATTACAGTATAAATACCAAATAAGATTAAATGAATAATATTAAGGAGTGGAAATTTAAACGTAAGTTGAGACTCTTGTGCGGTATTCAAATAAATAAAATAAAATTCTCTGTGGTTTAAATTCACATGCCAGAACCATGTGCCATTACAAATTCTAATTTAAAACTTTTCACTATGTACACCCTTTTTTATTCATTATGTAAACAACTCTGTAACATTATCATTTAAATATTCTCAATTAGTCGCGTTATTATGTAAACATGTACTCGCAATTACGCTAAGCTTCTTTCGGAAGCTTTAATTAATAACTGATTACAATTAGATACATTTGACCTTTTTGAAATTAAAAAAAAACGTTAATAGTTTATTAATATTATTAATAATAAAATTAAAGAATTTAATAGATAATAATAAATCTAAATCTTATAATGTTATTTTCACATTAATAACTATATTTAGAATATTATCAACATAAATTTTAATAATAATTACTGTTATTATTTATTTTTTGTGCCTTGTTATTTTCTTAATTTATTTATTATTATAATAAACCTAAATTCTTTTTTTTTTTTTAATTTTTAAAAGAAATTTATTTTTTAATATTTTGTAATAGTTATTTAATTTTTCATCATTTTTTTACATTTTTAAATAATTACTTACCTACTTTCATCACTTATTGTAAATGTGAGTTGATGTTTATAATTTGTTTATTCTCACATTATTATTTTCTCTGTTCATCATTTGTCCATACTTGTCATTATTTTTAGTATACTGTGTATCCCGACGAGGGAAGCTCCGATTTCGAAACATGTTGATATTTATACATTGAAAATAGTAAACATAGTAATTCTTATTAATTTATTAATTACTAGCTGATGTGTACCCTGTCTTGATCGGGATTTTTCACTTGTCATTAGGGTGCCATAAATGATGTGCCAGCGAAAGTAACTATCTCCAAATAAAGAACATTCATTTGAATATTTTATTTAATTCCAAACGTTTATTTTTTCAAAACATATCTTAATCGTGAATTTCTTAAGTAGGTACCTATACGTGTTTTCCATTTTGAAAATATTCTACTCAAAAAACCTTATTTTAAATATGCAATCTGTGGCTAACCAGAGTGTTATGAGCGCTCATTAAATTGATTTTCCTGTATGCGGTAGATATTTTACAAATATGTTTTTGTCACATGTTTTCCAAAATTAAAATTGGAAAGTCACAAAGTATGAAAAGAGCCCGATTTGAAATTAGATTGAAAAAAAACTGCTCCATTAAACAGAAGAAAATCTAATAGCGAAAAAGTCGGATGACCGTTAGGTGACCCATCGGTATGGAAAACCGGATATCCTGTAAATATATATAGCTATCGATATGTAGGGTCAACCGGACATGGCACCATCTGCTACCCTTATTGGTCTTGATTTGGGAGTACGAAAATATTGGTTCAATCACATAATATTTATGTGATGATTTTCTGTAAGGAACTTGACTAGCAATCTTCGTAATAAGTTATTTACCATGTTATTATTGAATGTCTCAGATACTGGCCATATTATTTCGTACTGCAATAAATTGGTTGGGTTATTGTTTCATAGTTTCTTCAATACATTTGTAGTTATTTTGTGGCGTCATCTATGTATATGAAAATCAATGTAAGTTTGTTTGTTTGTTTGTTTGTCCTCGATTTTATCGAAAATTACTTAACCGGTTTTGCTGAAAATAGCACTGTTTGTTCTTATCAGTGCCGGAAAGGTTTATAGAGTAGTTTGAATGAAATCAAATATATAAAACTGTGGCTATAACGTTTTAAAATTATTATGAAAAACATAAAACCCGCCATATTGTATTGAGGTTAGCCTATAGATATACCACTCTGGTTAGCGGCAGATTATAAATTCAAAACAAGAAGGTTTGTTTGGGTAGAGTATTTCCAAAATGGAAAACACAAGTAGGTACCTACTTAACAACTTTATTATTTTGATATATTTAGAAAAAATAAATGTTTGGATTGAAATAAAATTTTCAAATGAATGTTTCTTTATTTCTTTCTTTAGAGATAGTAATAGTCGTCACAATGCATTATTTTCATTGTCAAATCAATTATGGCACTCAAACGAGAAGCAATGATACACAACTTCATAACTTTATTCCTCCAAAAAAAAATCTCGATCAAGTCCGGGTATACATCAGTTACTACTAAATAAAATGTTGAGTGTTAGGACAGATTAGATTAGATATAACCAGTCCGAAAGAAAACTTATCGATAATTGTTGTATTATTAATCGACACTTACAAAACAGTTGGGGTAGTCTTAAAAAAATGTCAGATATACAGTGTTTTCCGAACTAAAAAATATATTATTTTTATAAACAATAATTATTAGCCTGAAACACTCATCCAAATTGAAAAAACCTTCCGAGAAAAGATAAATGTCGCCAACAGGACTCGAACCTGCACCCTTCTAATTTCCGGTCAGATGCTCTACCGTTGAGCTAGTCGGTTTATCGCAAACCCGCCAAGTTAATCAATATATACTAGTGTTTCATTCAATAATTACGGTTTTTTATTATATTTCACCTGTAAAAAACCAACTTTATTAGTATGAGAAAGGCTTGTAACGGCTAAATCCCTCAATAGGTGGCGTCGAGACAAATTATGTCCACATTTTATTGGTGAAAAATGCTTTGACTTGTCAAATATTTATTAATTGATAAACTCAAGTTTTTAAGACAAGATTTTTGTGCATAGCGCAAAGGGTAACAATTGATTAATTCGTCGGGTTTGCGATAAGCCGACGTAGCTCAACGGTAGAGCATCTGACCGGAAATTAGAAGGGTGCAGGTTCGAGTCCTGTCGGCGACACTTATCTTTTCTCGGAAGGTTTTTTCAATTTGGATGAGTGTTTCAGGCTAATAATTATTGTTTATAAAAATAATTGTTACCCTTTGCGCTTTGCACAAAAATCTTGTCTTAAAAACTTAAGTTTATCAATTAATAAAAAATATATATTTAATCGTTATTGATATTTATAAACTAGAATCTTTCAGAAGTCTTAAACAAGAAGTCTGGATAGGAGTCCGACGTATTTGTCACCTTAGCTACTACCCGGTCTCTTAGGTAACCTTTCACGCAAAATTTGAAGTTTTGCGGAGTGGATTTTTCTTCTGCCATATCTACCATTAGCATTCCGAGAGCATAATTGAGAGGATTGAAAATTTGGGCGGAAAATCATTCGTTTCCTTAAAATCAATGAATTATTAGATTCGGATCATCATTCGGTTTCTTGGATAATTCTTGATTAATTTTATGGAATAAATGATCTTTTATTCATACATCAGAAAAAAATAATGTTTTTTAGGTGGATATCAACACAATATTTCGTTATATTATAGACCTGTGATTGATATAAATGAATTGTCCCCACACGAGGCCTATTCTAGTTCCTTTTTAAGGAAAATTCCTTATTCCTTTCCTTGGGCTTAAAGACTTAGTTTTGCGTAATTTTGCTTAGTTTTGCTTAACTGCAATTCCGACTACATGTTAATGTCAATATATTTTTATAGGAGTTTCTGGTTTAATTATCACAGTATTATTAAAAATTATAAGTGTATCAGACACACTTAACACGTGTAGTTTATTATAATTTATTTATTTATTGTATAATATACGCCCTACATAAATATTTAAATATAAAGTTAGTTATAATAAACAGGTGTAAAGTGCATCACAGTAGGTTCAAAGATATTAAATATTAAATGGAACAAATACAGGAATAGAATAGTGTAAGTATCATTCTTAGTAATAAGTTCAGAGGCGAAAAATTAAAACATACCTCACATTCACTGTTACTGATAGTTTAGACACATACATTAATAATTATACAGGATGTGTGCAATAGTCGTTTGTTTGTATTAGAGCAGTTGAAAATGTCTACTATATCTGAATATGTATTACCTACTGTGTGAAGTCGAGGTACCAACGAATATTTGAATGACTCAGTTCTGAATTTTAGGAATTTAAATCACTTTTATCTGACATTTCGGGCTTTTGGCATAGGTACTTTACAAACATCCCAATTACATTGATTCGGTTCATTAAATAACATTGGTATGGAAAAAATAACTGACCAATTATTTTTTTAAGCCAATACTTACATAATATTGAGATTTTTTTGTTAAAACTTCTGAATTAAATATCGATATTTTTAAAGAAATTCGTTAGCTGTAGGAAAGCTGTCAACCGTGAGAAGCATCCCACAACGAGTTTTTTAACTCTTCGGGGTACAATGCATGGAAATGTTTTTGTATACTTTTTTAAATAAAAAAGAAGCCTTTAAGGCAAAGGAAAATGATAAGGAATTTTCCCTAAAAAGAACCAGAATAGGCCTCCCGGTGTATAAATAGTTCGCCACACGGACGTGGCACTAGCAGAGGTGGCAGGTAGGTAAGGGAGGCGAGAGGGGGTGGATACGGTGGCTGAGTATTTATCTTGCTCAAGTGAGGCGCACTGAAGGGAAAATCCCACACGTGTGAAATATGCCTCGCGTAATGATCATTTCTGGAAAAAAAAAACATAACCGATTTGCTACCCCTGTGGATTACTAAATATTTTTATAAGCTATGACAAAAGTATTCTGTTTGTTAAATATAGAAATAAAGAAAATTTTCAATAATCCGGCACTTCTGAGTTCTGGCACATTTATATGTATATTTTTTTTTATATTTTTTTTTATTTTATTATTATTGATACGCAGATGGTTTTCATAACTACCGTTAGTACTCGGGTCATGGGCCCATTGTGTCATCTTCCATTTTATCTTATTCCTTTGACAATAATCCGGTCCTTCGATAAAGTTCACCAGGGTTATTAGACATTCAGCTATGTTTCTTGGTTCCACAATATGTCTTCCCAGTTAGCTGAGCATTCTTCCCATCAAGGCGGGACATTGGCACCATCGGTGAATTGGAGAATCTTCACCCTCTTCACATTTCCTGCATCTATTGTTGTTTTCCACTCCCAACAGCTGCATGTATCTCCTAAGGTGGTAGTGTCCCGTTAGTGATCCTACCAATTCTCTCAGTGAGTTTCTGTTCAAATTAAGTAGTTGCCAGGTTGGTCGGGAATTGGGTCCGTTTATAAGTACTTTAGATTTGGATTGTATTATTCCGATTATCCTCTCCCATTCCTTCTAAGACTGGGACTTAACCCACCACTCGAAAGAATAGGAATCCATTTCTATAAGTCTAGGCTAAAGATTTTTTAGTAACTTCATTAACCAGATTGGGTGTTTTATGGAAACATAACATATTAAATACAACGATAAGAAAGGTGAACATGAAACAACTTAATTAATCTAATAACAATATTCAAATAAGCTGATTTTTAGCTTAGATACAGTGTTGTAACAGTAAACATCAATTGAACAATCATTACCAAGTCTGTGCAATGTTTGAATGTGAGAGTTCTCGAAGTAATTATTTGAAGACGCTGGATTATTACATAGAGCTGTTTGCCTCATATTACGGGATTATGATTTATGCAGACAAAAGTAACGAGACACGTGGATAAAATAGACACAAAACTAGGCAAGAATTTGATTTACCTAAAATCTGCTGTCAGAATAATTAATTAAGTCAGTACTCAGCCGACGTAGGTACCGTCTCGTAAAAATGAAATAAAATTTATTTCCTTTCTTTAATCCGGTTGAACTGTAGTACACGTAATCAAACAACATGTTCACAATATTTCATCCCGAAATGCGGCATCGACATGCTGGCGACATCTCTGGTAGATTCATCAAAATAATTAGCCTACATTGGAGCGATGGGCGGCCGTCGGTCGGTAGGGCGACGAAGCGTCGCGGCGCGTCATCGATGAGCGTCAATCTATGTCACGCGTCACCCTACTCAGGAGATAAGTGCCTCTGGATGTGTGACGCGCCTCTTGACGCCTTAGGCGGTTAGTGCCATCTTGTGGCGCTTGCGGAAAGCACTCATAATTAATTTTAGTGCCTACTTGAACGAAATATTAACGTCGTTATTATTAATTATTCGGATAAACGTCACTTTGCATGTTGCTAACGTAAGCAATACAACAAATAATTAATCTGCTATACGGGTAGTTAAGAAAATGTCTAAGGTGTCCAATGACGAAAATCCTCAAACAGAAATCATTTATATTCTAATCCATTGAAAACCAATGAACGCGATTTCGAGCGTTTTATCCGATGAGGAAATAATACATAGCGATGCCCTGACACACAAGGGGAAGAAATCAGGGCGAGGGCGAGCGTAGGCGGGTCACTGTCATTTGATTTGCGAATAAATGCATCCCGACCGTCTCCAGGAAACTCGCATTGCAAAGCAAAGAATTAATATTTACTCTTCGAAAAGCAAATCGGCTAATGATCAACTCGTCCTATTGACAATTATGCGGAATTTATGGCATATCTCCTTTATTCCCGAAGCTGTGGAATAGATCCAAACTAACCGAAATAGCCAATAAGTAAAACAGTAAATAACAAAAAGGTTTGATATGTTTACAAAAGTTGAATATTTCATTGGATTATTTAGTTTGACTCTTTTTACATATGTTTTTAATTAACTTACCGCACTTAAAATCACGTGAAAGAAACGTGGATGGCTACGTGGACGGATTCGATTTCGTAAGACTAAAACTGTTAATGTATTATATAATTGAATAAGTAAATAACACTTAAAAAACGCTTATCTGTAGAATGTAATGCAATAGTTTGGATAATTCTCTTTGCCACTTCTTTTTTCACAACGTTTGATTGTACGGGAAACCATAATCGTTGTTTTATTACTTAAATTCTTCGAGTGATCGCTCGTCGCCAGTCAATACACGATTGATGGCGTCATGTATTCGAGATATGCGTGAATACGCCTTGTGTCAAATTTAGGTTGTCACGTGGTTCCCTCGAGCCGTCGAAGTGGTAGACAAATTTGACTATTATGACACGTCTATTCATTCAGGCGTCTGTGGTTTTACCTAAAATTCCAAAACGTATTTCATATAAAACTGAAAAGCTTACAGTCTTCGAACTGTTGTCATTGGAAACCTTATAAATTATTCTAACTACGAGTGTAGAATTTGTAGATAAATCGTTTGTAACATTTCCTACATTATACTACAGGTCACATTTAAAAGGAGCATCTTAACAATCGCATAACGGCTCAATGCGCATACATACGTCATCACTTCTATGTGTAGACCACCACTTCTCACACCCACAAACACACTAACACAAGCACGTATACTTGCACACTACACATATCACCCGGTAAATACTCAATGTATAAATAAGATAATACAGGGAAATATATCGTAGGTACCCACTATTTAAATTTAATTACTGGAATTTTTTCTCACTGAAACTAATGTAATGTTTGTTTCTATCATAAAAATTAAATTAAATATAACACTGTCCATATCTATTTGCTTAACGGCTGTTCCAGTTGTATCGGATGACAGCTGTCGTTTCTCAGTGATCTTTGAGTAGTTTGAAAAAATCAAATCTGAATATTATCTTTAGCATTGACATGAAACATTATAAACGAGTTATTTGTCGCATATTAATACTATTAAATTAACCGAATTAACGAAATTGCTATGTTTGTGAAGTATTTATGAAAATATCCCGAAATGTCTAAAAGTGGTTTAATTTTTAAAAATTATTATAAACCATACGTCTTGCGTATGTGTGATGCACATATAATTTGTAACAATACTGTCATAATTAAACCACAAACTTCTTGAAATACATATTACCATTGACGTGGAATCGAAAGTAAAATGTCTTTAATCGTAAGGGGAAGGATAATGTCTATTGTATGAAGCTATCAATATCTTTTCTCGGAAGGTTTTTTCAATTTGGATGAGTGTTTCAGGCTAATAATTATTGTTCATAAAAATAATTGTTACCCTTTGCGTTATGCACAAAAATCTTGTCTTAAAAACTTTAGTTTATCAATTAATAAATATTTGACACGTCAAAACATTTTTCACCAATAACATGTAGACATAATTTGTCTCGACGCCACATATTGAAGGATTTAGCCGTTACAAGCCTTCCTCATACTAATAAAGTTGGTTGTTTACAGATGAAATATAATAAAAAAACAGTAATTATTGAATGAAACACTAGTATATATTGAATAAATTGGCGGATTTTTTTTTATTTTTTATATGAATACCGCAGAAGAGTCCCAAACTGCTCCCAACCATCTGGAGCCAGTGAGACTATGGCATTCCCAATTGAGGAATGTTGTAAGGCTGAAGGTATTGGGGAGGGGAAGGAGAAGGGTAAGAGGGGGAAAAGGGGAAATACCTGGCTATTCAGATCTGGTCACCAAACACGACTAAAAGCCATTTCAAGCAACGTTCAATTCTGAATGGTGGTCTTTCACTAGGGCGATACTGAGAGTATCTTCCACTCTGGAACGTGCGCAAATGTACTATATATTATTTTTAAATGAATTAATTGTGCAACAACACAAAATTAATTAAACAAAAAATTTTTGCACACGCCGGGATTTGAACCCGCGACCTTCGGATTCGTAGTCGAGAGCCTTACCCCTCGACCATGGAGGCTGTCAAAGGCCGGTACTTGCTTCTCATTGTAATTAAGTTTAAAAAAATGATTTTTTTTTCAATAAAATAATGCTAATGTAAATGCGTATTAATAATGCTATACGATTGTAAAACTTTACTCTAAAAATATATGGGAAATTATTTGAAGATTCTATTAACAGTTCTTAGAAATCGAAATATGATACCGATAAACAAGACGGGACGGATTAGGGCAGCCATAGCTCAATGGATTAGGGCGGTAGGTCCCGGATAGGTCATGAGGTCCTGGGGCGAGTCCCAGCTATTACGATTATCTTTTTCTTTTCTGTGTCTTTTCGGTTTCACGTTACTGTTAATATTATCTTTAAAGATTAAAAATAACGAGTTTGTGCTTTGACTGGACGCGTTTATAATTATAAATATTTTGTGTTTTATGTATAAAAGCTTAATCTTTTAAAGTACAGTTGTAATGGAAAATAACGATTAGATTTCTTTCTATTATGGAAAGAAAATGTTTTTTATCGTATAATTAATATCGGTCATTTTCTGGGGTTTTAAATTTTGAATTGTTCTCGTGGAAGATATTTTATTGAGCACGATCATTTTTCCGAGAGGCATTAGCGCAGGTAGATTACTTCGTAATCTAAGAATAATGTAACACCTGTGCCCACAAGCTATTGGAAAAAAATCCGGAACCAAAAAGTCTTTTTAAAAACTCTAGTTCGTTGGGTGATCGTTTAACAGGCTATAGGCTATCATTATCAAGACAGTTTTCCATTTATTACGAACAATTAAACAGATATTTAAAATTATTTTACATAGATTTTGCCTGGCTTTATCGAAATTCCTCACAATTTCAATGCGCATACTTATCTCAATCTAACCCCTTATTTTCCAACTTGACCAATATCGCCCACCAGTGGACGATTTAAGTCACTTGTGGGGCGATCAACAGATAAAAGTGCTTTGGGGGGGGGGAGGCGATTTTAAATGATTCAATTTATTTTATTAACTTATTGAAGCTTATAAACCTCATTGGTAATATTAAATCATTGTAGAAGATAATATTAACCAGTCTTATATTAAACACGAAACCGAAAAAACCAGAGAAAATAATATCAGTCGCATCTGAGAATCGAACTTAGGACCTTTGTCTTACCGGTACAACCGCTCTACCAAGTGAGCCAATCTTCAAGACTTCTCAATATTATCCTCCATTAATTCCCATATTATTGGCTGCATTCTTTATGATGTTTACAATGTTCTACCCGATCGATTTAAAAATCGGATAGGTATATCCGAGACCCTATCTAAATTGCAATTATATTTGATCTAGATAGTATATTCTGAAAAAAACAATAAAATTAACCTCTTTGTAAAAAAAACTTGCATACATAAATATTTCGTAAAAAACATTTTATAAATACAAGAAAAAAAATTATAGAACTACCAAATTAAGAATCGTGGCTCCCTTATCAGACACAAGAATTCATCTTTTCTGATAAGGTACATGAACAAGAATACTAATAATCATCTTTGGGAATGTTGTGTGGAGGGTCTTTTAAAAGATAGGAAGGAGTGAACACGGGTCTTGAAGAGACCCATATTGTAGGAGGAGGGAAACACAGAGGCCGGCAGATCATTCCACATCCGATCTGTTAAACACAAGAGCGAGTCGTAGAAGCGTCCCGTTCTCATGTGATTGTGCACCGTTGCCGAAGGGATCAATGACGCTAGTTCCTCAAAGCATCTTTCATTAAAATACCGGTGCTTAACTCCCGAGCAGAGGTGGCTGCCAAATTCTATATTGGGACCCACTTGCGATTTGTTCAGGATCAGCAGTTGTGTACTATTAATTATAATTCGTTGGTTTGTTGTTGGGCCTAGTCAAATTTTGTGGGGGCGGCTCATTAATAGTATGATAGATACGTTGGATGGGTTCCATTTTATAGGGGCATGTGACGAAATGTTGTTTGTATATAATATGGATTTGATAACAATTTACTTGAATAGTGGACAATGGGCCCAAAAAGATTGGGAGCCTTTGATCTAACCGAACCCAACCTTACTTAACCCAACAGCGTTCCTCTTCTGTTTGTATAGCCCCAGTTGACCGATCCCCGCATACACTTTGTCTCTTGGGTTATATTAGTTTAGTTTGAGAAGAGTATGCATTATATGTTCATGATCATGTCGATATAGCCACACAAAGTCTGTTAGCAGTGTACTTTTCGATAACTGTATAACAGTCGAGTTCTCAGTTAACTAAGAAACGTTTTATCTTTTCTACCTTTGAAAAGAAGGTACCAAATTCGATAAGCAATCCAAAATACATAGCACAAAAAGTGGGTAACGTATGGTAAATGACCTGTATACTGACAGTTGAGTAGTTACGACCCTTGGCTATGATCCGAAGGCCACGGGTTCAAATCTTGACGTGTGCAAGTAAATTTTATTTGATTAATTAGTGTTATTTCACATTTAATCATTTAAAAAAATACGTAGTATTTTTGCGGTACGTTCCGGAGTGGTAGTAGATACTGTCAATATCGCCCTGATGAAAGACCACTATTCAATCGAAATCGAAACGTTGCTTGAAATGCCTTAAGCCGTGTTCATAACCATACAATTAATTTATTTAACAAAATTAATCAAATTAATGAAGTCAATAAAATGAACGATTTTATTAAAATTAATGAAATTATTAACATTAATAAAATCAATAAAATTAATTATATTAATAAAATTAATAACATTAGTAAAATTAATGAAATTAAGAAAATTAATAAAATTGATGAAGTTAATAAAATTAACGACATTAATAAAATTAATGAAATTGGCAAAATTTATGAAATCGCTTTTAGCAACAATAAGGTTGTTTCCTATTTTTTTTTTGTCGAAAATGTTCACTTAAAGAGTTAATAACGACAGTAAAATCAGTTTTTCGATATCTCTAAAAATTACGATATTGTGAACGTATTCCTGTGACGTCACGAGTCACAACTCAGTGCAATTCAGAAATCGAATGACAATAATGGATTTTTTCGCGCCTATGATATCCATGGCAGTGTCAGTCAATTGATGAGCCGTGACGTAACATGCCGTTCGGCCGGCCGGCGAGATTATCAACATTTTGACTCCTTATATCTTCAGTAATGTATCGGACGTTTCCACAGAGTAGATTAATTTAAGCGGATAAACACATTTCTTTATAACCAAATATAAATTATTCCACATGCAATACCATGCCGAGTTGCACAACATGTGCAATACCAGCACATAATGTTCGCCCGCGCCGCGCGCGCTATAAATAGCGTACGCACAGTGGTATGTGCTCCCTCTCTTCACTTCAACCGCAGAACGGACACTATCTTCTCCCTTGGATACCTCGACAACCTGTCGCTACCAGATAAGAACAGTCTTCTACAGCTAGCAACCGCTGGAGTCACCACCCGCTACCTCAGCGACCGACCATACTAGCTTGTACCATAACTCAAGTACGCTGGGAGCGACAACATCTCCATTGAGAAACTACCAAACGCATGTCGTAAATATTTATACTATTTTTTCTTGTGCGTATATTTTAAATAAATATTTATACTCTTTTTTCCTACACGTTCCCTACAAGTACTATCCTATACTCTCCAAAAATTTTCCATCTTCAGCATGCTCTAATTAATATGATACATTTGTAAATAACATGAAATTCCGTTGTAGGAAATAACCTCAATGACCAGTGTTTTGTGATGTAATGAATGCGTAGTATATTTATGTCAAATGAATTTAATGGCCTGGCAAAAATTGTTTGCCGTCGCCTGAAATTTGACTTTAATGTGAATTTTATCGAGCTTAATGCTTAAAACAAGTCAATTTGAATCTAAGGATCCAATAAAATTGAAGATTTGTGGTTGGAAGTTGGGTAATAAAACTAATGTTGATACGAGTTAGATTAAAGGTTCCCAAAATCAGAAATAAAAAGTGGGTCCACGAGATGTAAATGGGGGTCCACGGATCGGAGTTCATTTAGACTGCACACATAGTAAAGCACTGTAGTAATTTTCGCTCGACAAGCCATACGCACTTAAAGCGAATTGCGTCCACGCCGGCACGTTCATGTACAAGTTTTTACAAATTTTCGTACCGGCAGCAATGCGTCGCGCAGTGAATAAATACCACGTATTGTACAAAAATGTTGAACAGGCTGACTGCGGCGGGAAGGGGGGGGGGGGGGGTCCACAGAAAATACAGTACCAATACTAAATATTTTTAATATATATTAACGGTGTAAGGTAAGTTTAAGAAGGTGATACTGTGAAATTAAAATTATATATTTTTAAACATTGAAGATAATATTAACAACTCTAAAAATGAAAAGTGAAATCGAAAATACACAAAAAAAAGATGACGGTAGCAACTGTTAATATATTTCAATGAGATTTATAAGCCTCAATAAGTTATGCCATAATTGAATATTAATCCTATGCTTGTAGAAAAAAAATTAAAAGGTGTTGAAAACACCATTATGATGATAAATTTAAATTATAATCTACGTCGGAACCCAAATTTGTCGTACAAAATTTAAAAAATCGACCCGAAAAACCGTTTTCTTTTCAAATGTTTCGTGTTTTTATTTTATTTTATGTGATCATATATGTATGGCAAATATAACAATAATTTTTTTTTTTTTATCAATAACCCGCAAATAATTTTCCTCTGATTTCTTTAATGGCTTATATTTCATAATTGAAAACTAAAATGCGTACTAGATATTTACTATACCTTTATTTCAAAAAACAGGTAATTTGTTTGGGTGGGTATTTTGAAATCAAATTCAAAATTAAATTTGATATTTATACTTAAGATTATATTCATCTAGTTTTCTTATTGTTAACATTATTCTTTTGTCGTATATTTTTTTGGTGGATATTAAAATGGCGTTTTGATAAATTAAAATGTTTAAATGATTATTTCCCCCGCCACCACCGGGCTTTTCAAGGGCTTAGAAATAATTTTCTGTTCGTTTTATACGAATAATTGTTACATAAACTTTGTACAACAAGCATGCCAGACTCAGGGCCCGCAGCGATTATCTTTCGGCCCTCGGTCCATATTCAGCACGTCTTTATCGAAATTGAATTAAATGTCGGATAGGAATGACCGGTTAGTAGGTGAGTGGGAAAATGCGTTGGTTTTTCACCCAGGCATCAAGAGTCAAATTCCTCTGGTAGCTAAGTCATTGCATAATCAACCCTTTCCGCTTATGATTATGGTAATACATTTTCAAATTAATTTAAAACCAGTAATTTTTGCCTTATTTTTGAAAAATTTCGCCTGCGGAGCTTTTGCATGCAACGTCAGTAAGTTCCTAAAAAAGGTACTAGCCTCTCGTAAAAGGACACCAGCGCCACACACGGCCGCAAACAACACCTCGCACGGACGCGCGGATTCCTCTCCTCGCCCCCGCCTCATTCACTGCTCGGAACCGGCTTCGGAAGCACGCACCCTCACCCGCTCTGGAGATGGCCTCCCTGGCCCGCCGCCGACTACATCTCGAAGAGGAGCAGGCGAGCAACCATCTTGGGTGGCTGATAATTGCTTCCACGGAGACCCCATTCGCCCCTATAACCTAAACTGTGAGCTGTCTTTACATTCCCCTATGTGTATTGTAACTTATTCGAGTCCCTGTTCACATGCCCGTTTAGATAATATCAGAGAGAAATCACCCGTAACATTCATTTGAGGTTAGGTTAGCCTACTGTTTATCATAACTTCACTCATCGTATCTGTACCTTCCTCTGAATTAAACCCTGAGACTGAAAGCATTCGGTAGTTTCATTTGACAAAGTATTCGAGTCCAGTTCCCAATTATAAGACTGCCTGTCGGCCTACGACCCTGCAGAGGGGCTTCTTGGCCTGCCAAAACTGAGCTAGCCGAATGTCCAGAGCCGAGCTCCCTGGAGGGACACCACTCTCCGGGTAAGTCTGTACAAATGATCTGTCTCCCGTAACTGCTCTTGCCCACCCTTCCTCCTCTCCTTCTCCCGCATTCCTACATCCAGTCAAATCCCTAATATCTTAACAACCTACGTGTTTTCAAAATCTCTGATAAAAGTTATGGGATTTAACTAGGATTACGGCTGTTTACGGTTCTCTAAACTGAAAAAAACTTTTTTTTTTTCAATTTCACCATTAATATTTTTATTTTCTTTTTTCACTGTGATAAATTTACAAACATTCTTCATGCTTTTGTAAAAAACATTGCTAGCGAAAACTTCACTGGTTAATATTACCAAGTAATAACTCTATATATTAAAATCTGTATACCAGTCTGTTTTACAATTTAAAAAAATATGTATATTCTGTAAGCTAAAACTGCATTGTCAAACGGACTGGGAGAAAATAACAGAAAATCGGCAGGAGTTGAAGCGTCTGCGACTGTGTAAGGGTGTAAGGGTAGTCGCGCCGATGGGGATGGCGATAGCTAAAGCGTATTTACATAATTTCTCCACAGAGATATGCGAAGAAGATTAAACTTCTCAGAATACAGTCGTGGCACACATATTTTCATCCACATTCGTACTTATATACCATTCTGATATTCAGATCATATATTCTCAAAATCCTTCTTTTCTTATGGGCCTACCACGCAAGAGTCCCAACTATTACCAGTGGAACTATGGCATCCCCCGCTTGAGGAATGTTGCGAGACTGAATAAAGTAATAAGATAAAGAATAAGAAAGACAGTACGACCCCTTGGAATAACAAGGTTCCATCTGACACGGCAATGTTATGCGATAATGAGTCTTAAAGTTACCTTCTATAGAGCGCATTATCGCATGACATTGACAGTGTCAGATGGAACCTTGTTATTCCAAGGAGATGGGGAAAGGGAAAATTTGGGAATGTTTATTTATTTACCGACCAATGTCCAATTACACAAAATACATAACACGAAATTAAATAAACAAGAGCTACAGAAAAAAATAGAACACACGTAATACAAGAATAAAGCAATGACAAAAAAAAACAATTATATGCATTTGAGAGAACATTCAAATCAAAGAAGCCTGAACATATTTTTAGTAGAGTCCATAATTTTAGACATTCTAAATGATAATCTCATAGTTCTAATTTCGTAAAGCCCTACAAAAATCATTAACACTGGTACCAAAAATTTCAAGGCTCTGGCTTGAGTTAACAAATCTCGACATTCTGGACAGTGAAGATGGTACCCATAATTTATTGAGGAAAAGCATTTCTTTGTTCAGTCTACGGCAAGGAATGTTGAACTGAATGAGTTGCAATAAAGAAGGTGAGTCAATAATGCAATTAATTATTTTAAAAATGAAAAAATGTTCCTAGCTAATATCCTAAATACGGCCACTAAACACGGTTCAACTGGGCAGATTTATATTTATAACTAATATAGGAATGGAGATCTTTCCGAGTCGATTTGGGATTGAAATAGATGTGACCAACGTGTGCGCCAGGATTCCTCGATCAGCCTAAGTTTCAGTAATAATCAAATGAGCCACCTCGGAATGATACCTGCATATAAAATAATCAAATTATATAAAATATTAAAAAAATATCCAGAAATATATGATGAAGTGACTCGGCGTGATCGAGCAATTTACTTGCCGTGCGAAAAACACCGTACCGCGCAACCCGCTACCCGCCGCCCGCTTTATTCCTTAATCCATTATCGCCTCTCGCCTAATTATCAACTACCGCCACCGAAACAGTAAAAATTTACAAAGGGAGAAACTAAAAATGAGTTTGACAAAAACAAGATCGATCCAGGAACTGAATCCGGGAAGACCGCTCGGTGGGTGATTTTTTTACTTATGTTATTGGTGTAGTTTTTAATTGTCGCAAGGTTTTTTTTCATCGATTTGAATATTAACTACTGCTCAACGATGCTTTTCTTGTTTAACGACAGAGAACAAAACCAATTACAAATTTAATCATTGAAGAAGATAATATTAACATTAAACCGAAAAAAAACAACAGAAAATAAAAAGATATCAGTCGCATCTGGGACTCAAACCCAGACCTCTGTCTTTCCGTGACAACCGCTTTACCAACTTAGCTAATGAGACCAGTTCAATTTATGTCATCTTCTTTGATATTATATCTCAAATTCAAGACTTTGTCAATATCATCCTTTATTTTTAATCCCATATTAATGGTAGCTGTCTTTATGATGATTACAAAGTTCTTCACGAACACAATTGCAACCTAAATAGTGTCTCGGATAAATATCCATTTTTTGTTTATATGAGACATCTATTGACTTTTTCCTAAAAGTATAAAGAATATTAAATTTTTAATTATTTTATTGAAGTTTATAAATCTTATTGTAATATTTATTAATTGAGGTAGATAATATTAACCTAAATGAAACATGAAACCGAAAAAAACAACAGAAAATAAAAAGATTTCAGTCCCGGGACTCGAATCCAGGACATCTATCTTTCTGGGACAACCGCTTTACTAGATTAGCTAATGAGACCAGTTCAATTTATGTCATCTTCATCGATATCATATCTCAAATTAATTATGTTTCATTTAGGTTATGTTAATATTATCTTCTTCGCTGATTAAATTTTACAAAGAGATTTTTAAACTTCAATAAAATAATTTAAAAAAATAAATTTATTACAAATTCTCCAAAATAGAGCAAAAAGAGAATAATATCAAAGTGAAATAGATATTCAAAAGCAGCTAAAATTTTAGAGGAATTAAATTGGTTAACAGTAAAACAAATGCTGACATTGGACGTATTGATTTTTGTACATTAAATCAGAAGAAACTTGTTTCTTAAGAATATATTTCTTCAACAAAATTATTTACAACATGGAAATTCGCGGACATAATACAAGAACGTGTATGGAAATCAGGCTACCGAAAAAGAACAAAGCCAATACGCAAAACAGTATATTTTATAAAGGGATGAAATGCTATAATGCTCTGCCGGACAAAATCAAAATTGCACCAATTAATAAATTTAAAATAGATTGTAAAAAGCACATTAAGTTGCAAGAAAGTAAGAAAACATCCATTAGTTTTTAAATTATCATTATCTCTGTGTATCTATGAGCTATAATTAGTGATTTTGTAAACTCAAATGTACAAATAACTAAAATAAAACAAAAAACAATTTGCTCAAACTTATTAATGATTTGATACCAGATTATCGGCTATTAACGCGCTTTCATTAACCATTTACATAACACAATTCAAAACAACATTTTGATACCGAGCGGATTCAGGACGATCTGAGAGTATTTACAAATACTTAATCTTAGTTATTAATTCTCTTGCATTACGTTGACATTTTTAGGGATGAATTTCGTAAAATGTGTACAAGGTAATATTTAATAGAATGTAATACGTGATAAAATACATTTGTGTGTCGCAATTTGCAATCAATTTTAGTATACCTTTATTACATTATGGATTAATTCTGAAGAATATCCCCAGGGAAATTATTAAGTGTGAATAAGGGTGAGAGTAATTACTTCACAACAGGAAAGGGGTTAGGGTCGAACCAATGGAAACACGGATTTGAGAGTTTAGACCTCAGAGGCACATTAAGCAAAGAAAACGTAAACATAAATTATTGTCGTTGTAATTGAAATCTTTTAGTGATTGAGAATTAATATTTTATAATTATTGTACACGTATTCATCTTAAATTCGTTCCCATCCTTTGTCGAAAAAATTCCAAGCTGAGAACTAAGTGAAACTTCAACCCCGTAAAAAAGTTTGACCACTAATTAATTTTAATTTAAATTTTTTATTTTTTTTATTTCTTAAAGTTTAACAAAAAATTCGCAAGAAAATGTAACCTTACTGGGGTACCCCGTTCTAGGGTCACATTGTACATGGTTTTATGTAAAGAATATGAATTTGATCAAGTATATTTTAAGTTTGATAAAAAAATTTAAGCAAGATTTCGTAATTATATTAAAATATTACTAGAGGAACATGATAATGCAATAAGATTAATAAGAATTCTAAAAAATGATTAGAAAACATGCCGTGACCGTTAACCCTGTTTGGTTGCAATATCATATCTATATTCTTCCTTCCCATGTCCATAATCCATATATATACTTTTTTTGAATTTGGTTAATTTTGTAATGGTTTTTATTGGTAGAGGGAGGATGTTAAATACTTTTATAGAGAAATATTGCAAATTTCTTTGTCCAAAGGTAGTTTTTGTTGTAGGTTGATGGAATTTAAGTTGTAATGCGGATCTTGTGAATCGATCCAAGTTTGTATGTGTAAAGTTATTCTGATTTTTGAATGTGTAAATTAAAATATCTTATTCACTAACAGAATTTGCTTGGCTCAAGCTTCGTTGGGGTAAAATTTAAACTATTCACAGTTAAACCGAGTTCATTTTTTTCTTTGATTCGTCAAGCTTCGGCTTGAGCAATTGTTTTTTTCATTTAATAATATGTCAAATGACAAAGCAATCTCTGCAAAAAAAAAGTTAACCTGTTAAGAATAATGTTATATTTTCATTAATATTAACGGTCAGATCAAGAATGTGGTGAAAAGGAATGACGGAAATTGATATAACAGTTGGTTATATCCACATGTTTGTAAAAAAGTAAAAATTAAAAGATCATAATATTGCCACCGTCGAAAATTGAAGTGAGATCAACTGCTTGGAAAGCAACTATGCTGACCGTCAACTATTTTAATAACTTTGTCATAAATTATTACATTTAAAACTAGTGCTTCCGAACTCCATTACGCCTATCAAGATATAAAAAAATTGTAATGCCTCCAGTACAAAATCAAAACAGAAAAAAATAAAGTTCTTTCAAATCACAAATCAAAAAATTATTGGATAACTCCAACAGTAATTATAAGTTTATTTTTTTCATTATTTTTATAAACAATAATTACTAGCCTGAAACACTCATCCAAATTGAAAAAACTTTCCGAGAAAAGATAAATGTCGCCGGCAGGACTCGAACCTGCACCCTTCTGATTGCCGGTCAGATGCTCTACCGTTGAGCTACGTCGGCTTATCGCAAACCCGCCAAGTTAATCAATATATACTAGTGTTTCATTCAATAATTACTTTTTTATTATATTTCACCTGTAAACAACCAACTTTATTAGTATGAGAAAGGCTTGTAACGGCTAAATCCCTCAATAGATGGCGTCGAGATAAATTATGTCTACATTTTATTGGTGAAAATTGCTTTGACTTGTCAAATATTTATTAATTGATAAACTAAAGTTTTTAAGACAAGAATTTTGTGCATAGCGCAAAGGGTAACAATTATTTTTATAAACAATAATTATAAGCCTGAAACACTCATCCAAATTGAAATCAGACAAACCTCTTAATAGTAAAAATCAGAAAAAAAATATCCTCCAGAAATATTAGATCAGACCTTTCGAAATATGACTAAATTTAAAATGTATTATGTTTATATCTGTCTGCGCCTTATTGTTGCATTTCTATTAACACGTACTTTCATTCTTCAATTTTATAGTAACTACCGTGTACATCAAAACAAACTGTATCTACGAGTATATTACATTCTTCATGCATTTTATTTCTATGCTTAGTTATCACTCACTACCTTCGCTACATGGTGCTGCCCCCCGGCTCAAACTCTAAAAATCTTTTTCTATTGAGTTGGGTAGTTTTTGTTAAAAAAAATTATGCTTTTTTGTGGTTAGCTATTAAGATATATCTGTACTATTAAATATTCAATATGTATTCATATTAAACATATATTTTTTTTAAATTTATTGAAAATAAGAATAAGTAGTTTAAAATGATTTTTTGCATTTGAATGTTACTTACGTACTCCGTACTCACATCACAGCCGAAATTGTTTAATAATTCCTCCAAAAGAGGAACTAATTTCCCAGGAAAATAAATAATAAATTCACCTTTAGCCTAATATCTACGTTAGCGATGCGACGCCCCTTTTTAATACGAATGAATACAAATATTTCCGGATTGAATAACCTGACAAAAAATTTTAAAAAATCCTACTACCATCATCAAAGAATGTTGCTTGTGGAATGATGAAAGATTTAGCTAGCATAGGAATTGAACCCATGACGCCTGGTTGGGAACCCGACGCATTTTTCCAATCAGCTACTAACTGGTCTGTTCCATCTAAATGTATCGATGCGTGCTACCTACAGTTTCACCACAATGTTTTAACACGTAGAGGACTCATTTGACTTATTTGAAACCAGCTGTGAAAAATGAAACGAAGGTCTTACTTTAGTTTATGTATTTCCTTTCTTTGGTGGTTGTAACGTTTTTAATCTAACTCTAGGATTTAATTTTCCTTTGTGTCGAGATCTCTCCACCCTCCAGCAGCTAGACATTATTTGGTCATTTGGAAAGCTATATCAAAGGGAAGATGTTTTAATTTAAATCGTTGTTTGGTTCGTGCCATGTTACTTGGAACAAAAACAGTTTAAAATTGTGAAATATTTTTCGCGTTTTTCATTCTATATCCAGTCATTTATTTCTAACCGCAGTAAATATTTTTTATTACATAGTTGGCTATTTTTATAAATCCTTATTTAAAAAAAAAAACATAATTTAATGAGCATTATGAAATGTTAAGAATACTGGTAAATAAGTAGCAAATAGTTGTATTTTTTTATTTCTTGTATCTGTTAAATATTTTGTGTGAAGATGAAGTTCTAAATTACTATTGTGGTAAAAGCTAGTCAAAAGGAGCATATATGACACGAACGTAAATGGAAGAAGAAGCAGGGGACGCCCGAGGAAGACATGACACGATCAAGTGAATCAAATGCTTGAGTCGGGTCATGTCAGAAGTCGGAATAATAGAAGAGAATGTATGAGACGATGTATGAATGTGAATGAAGCAAAAAGTGTATGCCAAGATCGAAATGTTTGGCGGTCCGTCCTCTCTGCCTAACTCTGCGGAGAAACGGCGTCATGGTTAGTTAGTTAGCTAGTCAAATCAAAATCACAGAACTAATTACCTACTGTATAGAGTGGTGAAGATCTTCCAAGAATCATCGACCAATACTGGTATAAAATAATTGTTCACGCCAGTTCATAATTACTGGCCACCTACTTGTATTCCAATTATTTGCTTGCGATCATGTGCATCTCCCTTTCCCCTCTTCCCCCCGTTTTTTTTTGTCCTACCACCTCAGGACAATTAAAACCGCCGCCGCTAACACAAGTTTCGCAAACCATTCGAATCGCAGCTGAACTTTAACCTCGTCACCGACCAGCATAACGCCACATATCCAATGAAATACAAGTGAATACTACATGTGCAGTGAATGAATTGGTGAGTCCTTTTCTTACCCTTAACTGTCTTGTTCCTTTCCTGATGCGATAATCGCAAGTCCTTCATAGCTTAAAAATACAATTCGCAATCGCAATCGCAATCATCGTTATAATTAATTTTGCATTGCTAGCAAAAAATGATTTATTTATATTACGATCATAATCTGTGCGAGTATATAACCATCGCACCTAATTTGTACTATTTTCTATTTAATTCTAGCAGATGTGTACCCGGCCTTGCTCGTTTTTTTTTTTAAATTTAATAAAAATATGAAGTTTTGAATTCTCGCTTGTCGTTTGGGTGCCATAATTGATTTGACAGCGATCTACTATCTATAAACAAAGAAACAAAAAACAAACAATCATTAGAAAATTGTATTTCATTCAAAAATGTTTTTTTCAATATACATTTAAACAAAAGTAGGTACCTACTTGTGCTTTCAATTTTCAAAATATTCTACCGAAACAAACCTTCTTCTTTTGAACATGTAATCTGTTGCTAACCAGAGTGCATATCTATGGGCTAACCTAAATAAAACACGGCGGGCTTAATGTTTTTCACACTAATTTCAAAACGTTATGGCAACAGTTTTACATATTGGATTTCATTCAAACTACTCTATAACTTACCTCATCACCGAAGTCTCTAAATATTTGCATATTTCAGAATACTTTCGTAACCTTCACTGAACCAAACGGCCTGAAAGAATCCAGTACAAATTTTCCGTATCGGTAATATTGACCGAGAGCGAGTCCGAAATGAATTCCATACGTGCGTTTTGAATTTAGCACCTATGTTCATACATTGTCATACCGTTGCGCTTTGAGGAGCGTGCAATCCTTCGAAATCTACTAGATGGCTATGTGCGCAGCTATATGAAGATTGTTAAGATTGTACGGAATAGTATTTTGGAAGAATCAACTTTTTTTTCTATGATTATCGTATTTTAAGTTGGTATTAAAATAAATTCATTGCTGCAGATATTAAAAAAAAAACGTAAAGTTTCTTACACAATTAATTAATATTAATTGTTTTTGTGTTTAATTCGTGGAACTCCATTTAGTTTTTTTAGAAATTTAATATTAATCAAATGTAATAATGTTTTTCTTAAGTTCTGCAAGTATTTTAGTTATAAAAAAAATAATGAGGAAAAAAAAATCTTACGTAATTTGTGATTTTAAGATTGCCACCCGAACGATAAGCAAGAATTCACAACTTCATAACTTTATTAAAAAAAAAATAATCCTGAGTAAGGCCGAGTACACATCAGATGGTATAAAATATAAAATTTCGTTTTGATTCATAACTAAAATCACAGGTATTACTTATGAATTAATATTTATGCCCAGTGATGTAGTATTAGGTATTTTATTACACCAGGTCGATTAAGGAAAGCCTTTAAGCCGATTCCCATCGAAGTACAATACGTTTTGTATGGAAATACAAGATGTTATTCTGAAAGACTTCTGAGAAATCTTGATCCTTAATCTTGTATGTTTTAATACATGAACTAGCAGACAATACCCGCCTTCGCTCGAATTTGGAACAAACAATGATTTTATCTCCCACAATGAAATTTAATGTTGTTTATAGAGGTAACATATTTGCTTGAAAAATGTCGAATAGTACCGAAGATATAAGCCGTTAAAATGTTGAAAATTTTGGAGAAAGACGCCGGGCGGCCGGCCGATAGGCGTGTGACGTCACGGTACAAAAAATGATTAGTGAGGCAGTATGCGGTACTACCAAACAATGATCAGAGGTAGGTGAAAATACGGGGGCGTGCTAGGAAATTTAAGTAAAACCGCAAATAAGTGAAAAGGTTCGGCTTGTTTACAAAAGCCGAATATTTTGTTAAAGTATCTAGTTACACCCTATTTATAAGTGTTTTGTAATTTGCTTACCTTAGAAAAAATCACGCAAAACGGTGTGATCGAGAGCGATCTAGGCTGGTTCCAAAATGGATATCACGTGATCTTTGCCTCCACCCGTCGATATGATACTTAGGGCAAGTCTATTAAGTCTGACTCCAGCATGTCCTGCCATTCGAATTGTGAATTACGAATAGTTACAATGCACTTGTCTTATTTTTTTACACTAAATTGATATCAACTGATTGCAGAAATAATACAGCAGCTGAAAATATGGTCGCAGACCTGCGGATTCCAATTTCCGTGTTTTAGATATCACAGCAAATAATGTTAAGTCGAACACAGTATCTTAAACTTGTTATTCGTCTTCAGGTAAAAAAATAGCAATATCCACGAAAAAAGTTAGTTTTATTGTAATGGAACAAAACATACTAAACCTTTTTTCAATAACTGCAAAAACAAAGGAACTTAAAAAACTCTCCGAATATTCAAATTTATCTGTTTATACATTTGTTATCCCTTTCTCGTTAATAACAATCAGCAGACAAAAGCAATACAAAATTGTCTTTCTCAGTTACGCTTCGCAAGGACATCGCTGTCGGATATCCTTTCGACAAGCACCAATACACACAATCCTAAGTAAGTGTTGCTCGGGTAAACTCCATTTATGCGACCTATATATGCGAGTTTGGGTACTAACGCCCCGGGAACCAATCATTGTGTAACCAACACCTTCGCCATAGATCACTCCAAGCGGTTTGCTACGTGAGGTGACTTACCAGTGGTGTCCGGGTTCATGGGGTGAGGTTTGTCCAGGTTTTGGTAGATGCATGTGCCCACCAATTGCGTGGCTCCGGGAGAGGCCGGTTGAGGAAGACCCTTTGACCTCTCCATACGGACTCTCTCTACCCATAATCATGCACCGGAGTGGGACGGATGAATTAATACGTTCGTCACTCTTGGACACACTGACTCTCGAATTCCTACCCACCCATCGTACATTTTTCCTTCCCAAAACTTCCTCTCCTACCTTTTCTTAAAAATACCCTCCACACAACATCCCTAAATATGACATAGGCCCCGGGAGAAATTAATAGTAACAATAATAATGTTTTATCATCTTTTTTATAACAAAATAACGAATAATGATTTCCCACTGGGATTTCCCGTGTTGAGGATTTCATTTACAAAATATTAAATTACATTATATGAAATTGAAATGCTTGATGAAAAAAAAATGATTGTAAGGTGAGGTGTTTAAAGCTCAGTTTAGTGGTTTCTATGTTAGTCTGTATTTGGTATTAATATATTTTCTATTTCAGTTCACCCTATGTAAAGTATCCAGTGTTTTATTTTATTTTGAAATTTATTATGGCTGTTGTGATTTTTGAAGGATAGTGGGATTTTGTTGTAGAGTTTAGTACCACAGTATAAGAAGTTTTTTTGTCCAAATGTTGTGTTTGCGGTTCTTTGTATTTTCGACTCTGAGATCTAGTGTTTCTAATATGTGTGATTTTTGTTATTGCTTGTTTTTTTTGTATTTATGAATGTAAATTAGTATTGTGTTAGAGTATAATTGTAAAAAAAAATAGGGTACACCTTTCGTGAGTTCACTACTTCAGATATATCCGCCTGGTCTTTAGCAAAATTATGCTAATTTTGGACCCTGGTTTTCCTGTGAATAGTCTATTAAATATTCACTTACTTTAAGTGTAGTATCACAAGTCATAACCCTTCCATTATATAGTTTTAGGATGGTTTCACCAGAGATGTAGCAGTTTAAATTATTGGAACGGGAAACTGTCTGTTACGATATAATTTATGGGTTTGTTTTCCTGACATAACAACCGCCGTGAATTTATAGCTCACATTTCGCAAATAATCTAACGTTTATTCTAATTTTACACATCGGTTTGTCGGCCGCCTCTGTCTATTGTGTGAATTCACAATATATTTATCAGTTCAGGTTTATTTCTGGAGAAGTTATCGGTTGCTGGGCGAATTGAAGAAGACACTATCGCTATCGGAAACACTTCAATTCATTTAATGGCTTTCGCAACTGCGAATGTAAATTGTTTTGTTTTTTTGTAAATACGTTAATACGTTACTACCAATGGCGTGCTTACACTAAAAAAATGAATCACAAAAAGAAAAAGAGAAAAAAATCCTCGTATCTCTGATCAAGAAGTATTTTTTTATAAATTTGTACATTGATAAATTATTTCTACTTTATAAATTTGACAAATTTTTAATTTTATTTTCAACCTGATTCGTGGTAATACATTTGATTTCCTCAATCCGTCTTTTTTTACATGGCCCAAAGCCACGCATCCTTATTAATACCTCTTACACTAAAAGCCGTGAAATACAAAGACTTAAACTACTAGTAATTTTTGAATAATGAAAAATGTTTGTTTTAAAATTAAGGACATGATGTTACCCCACAACGAAAGGTTTGACTCTTTTTCATAAATTGACACTTTTTTTTAAATTTCCAACACTGCCGCTAGGTGAAAGGCTGTGACGAAATATGATTTTTTGCGGTGCCGCCATCTGAAAATATGAATTAAACAATCTTTGAAGAAAGTATTACCTTTTCGTTTTTATCTCGAATTAACGATTTTACTATTAAACTATTCCGTTTTCTATAATTTTACCAATTGGTTATATTTTCTAGAAGTATTCTATACTACTATTCATATTCAGTGGCGGTTCGTGACCTATTTTAGTAGGAGTTTAATCAGATATTTAAAAAAAGGGTAAAAAATCTTATCGGTTGTATAAAAAACTATCCAGAAAATTCTCAGAAAGTCACTGAAACCAAAAATATTTCCTCTAATGACCGTAATGTATTAGATATATGATAAAATCCTGTGCTGGTCTTTCCCATATATCATGAGTATACAACCAAAAGCGACAAAGTCCTCGTTTGTTGGTCGATTAAGTTTGCACACAAACTGGTAGTTTTGCAAGTTATGATATTTTATTTCAAATACGTAAAGAATATCCTAACTTTAGAATCTGTCAGATTGTGCATAGAACTTCAGTCTTAGTTTCCCGGCGGACAGGATTTTTGACTTGGCCGCTTAAAGTTGTATACGCACTCTATTTTTTCAAAGATCTTAAAAAATTTTCATCACATCACTGCACCAACGATTACAACGACCTAGCAACGAAATACAATTCGGCGATTCAATAAAACTTTTGTGGCTAAAGAATATAGTATTATAAGTTTATAAGTTACATTTTTTTTAATAAATATAAATCAAGATTTTCGCCATAAATGTTCGTTTTTTGATAATGATATTGACATCTTAGCAAATTCTAGAAATGCGGTACAAATTTGGTGTTAACAAATCTAATAATCGCTGCGCACCCGGTCAGCATGTACATTCCCAAGGTTTGCATGTCTACCGCTCTAGCGCCATTAGGATATTTTATACGATCTATTTCTTAGGACAGAAATTCCCATATGTGCTGAATTCATTACTCACGTATGGGTTTCATTTCGGACTAGCACTTGGGCAATATTATTAAGACGGGATGATTTTTTAGCACGGAATTTGAATGGCGCGCTGTTTAAAAGGATGACAAATTATAATACAAGTTTTTAAATTTATTTTCTCAGTTATTTATTAATTTGCCGCACATCACTGTAAAATACTGTAGATTGGGATAAATTATAATCTGATATTAAAAATAACATTCTAAAATATCGATTTTCCATTTTTGTTAGGACTTATGTTATTTCATATTATTTCCTTCATTTTCTTTTCTCTCCTTCCAAGAGGAAATATTAATTGCTTGCCCTTTGATCAGTAGTTATGGAAGCTTCCGGTAATTCTGTGGGTCATTAATTTAAGGGACCATTAATTACAAAATATAGGTTGGATCATTAATCGCCTTTCATGTGATTTTATTACTTATTATTAAGAATGTTCGATGATCGTTATTTTTGAGCTACGTCATTAATTGTTAGTAACGGCGACTATAATTATTAAAATTATGAAATAAAAGAAAACTCTATTCCACTTTTTATTTTAGACCAGTCTGAAAATAGCTGTCACAGGCTGAAACCATTCACGGTCAATAATAAAAAGTGGAATAGAGTTTAAAAAAAAAGTGTTTTTGTATTTAATCATTATAATGAAATTCCATCATGTATTAACAGTTTCAAAAATAAAAATATAATTAGTATTGATTTCTGTCAGCTGATAATGGTTATTCAATTTTATTATCAATATTTTTTTATGTTAAAATCTCACAAGAGTCCCAACTGCTAACTGTTAGCCAGCCTGTTTGACGGTATCTATGGTCGAGGGGTAAGGCTCTCGACTACGAATCCGAAGGTCGCGGGTTCAAATCCAGGCGTGCGCAAGTAAATTTTATTTAATTAATTTGTACTGTTTCACAATTAATTAATATAAAAAAAATACATAGTATATTTGCGCACGTTCCAGAGTGGAAGATACTCTCAGTATCCCCCTGGTGAAAGACTACCATTCAGAATTAAAACGTTGCTTGAAATGGCTTTAGCCATGTTTGGTGACCAGATCTGAATAGCCAGGTATTTCCCCACCTTCCTCTTCCCCTTCTCCTTCCCCTCCGCAATATCTTCAGCCTCACAACATTCCCCAATTCGGGATGCCATAGTCTCACTGGCTCCAGATAGTTGGGAGCAGTTGGGACTCTTGTGCGGTATTAATGTAAAAAAAAATGAACTAGTGAGACTATGGCATCCCCAATTGGGGTATATTGTGAAGCTGAATATAGTAGGCAGGGGAAGAAAATGTAGAAGAGGAAGGTAGGGAAGTACTTGGCTATTCAGACTCGATCACCAAACACGCTTAAAGTAATCTCATGCAACATTTGGATTCTAAATTGTGGTCTATCACCAAGGTGATACTGAAAGTATATACCGCTCTGGAACATGCCGCAAATATGCTATATAAGCGTCCTGTACCCGGCATTGCTCGGGGTTATGGATGGTTTCGAGTAAAGTTTTGAGGTCGTGAATTCTTGTAAGCTGGGTATAATTTTTAGTTGAACTACTATACTATGAACTTAGAACCTCCAACTAGCCCTTTTTTTGCTAACATTTTTATGGACGGCCTAGAAAATAACGTATTTAAATAAAAATCCCCTTTATTAAAAAATCTGCTTGCATGGAAACTATACGTGGATGATGTATTTTGCGTTTTGACAGGTGCAGAGCGATAGATAAACACCTTCCTATTACTCCTCAATTCCTTCCATAACCAAACCCAGTTCACATTAGAGATAGGTATAAATTTCAGTTTAAATTTTCTAGACTTTTCTTTATCTATTATTGATAACAAAATTAGCTTCATTTACAGAAAACCTACTTTTACCGGCACCATAATACATAATGCCTATCCAACCATCCTATCTCACACAAACACTTCGCTTTTCACGGCAAGATTCACCGACTAGTCACCGTCCCACTATCTAATAATATTTTTTCTTATGAACTCTCTTTAATTAAACTAATAGCTAATAATAACGGATATGACCATAATCTAATTGACGAAATCCTATCAAAAAACAACGACGAATTTCAACAAATAAATTTCTTTATAATGGTCTACCAACTATTAATAATAATAACTTAACTCCCAAATGGCGCAGAATTTTGTATATAAGTAATTTTTTCCCTTTGCACGTCAAAACTCCCATCAGAAATAAGACCACCTTTTTATACCAATAATAACTTAGGCAAACTTTTAACTACTTGTAAAGATAAAGAAGAGACATTAAGCCATTCTCTCATGTATACACTTAATTGCAACAATTGCTCGGCAATTTATACAGATAAAACCACGTGAACATTAGAGTAAATGAACACATTAGATTTACATTGCTTAACAAGTACAGTTTTTTTCAGAATTTGCCGAACACTTATAAATACTAACCATAATTTTGATAAAAATGCAAGGGTACAAGCAATACATAAAAATGGAATAGGTTTGCGCCTTAATAACTTAGAAGCATTAGAAATATCAAAATCAAATAAAAATAATAATTGCCGTATTTTAAATAAAAAATTAGGTTTAAAATCGGATTTTGAGGCTGCTCACCTCCCTTTACCCCTCTACCTACCCCTCTACCGCCCCCCTCTGATTCTCTGTCCTGTTCTACTCTGATATACTGTCTCTTTCCCCCACTTTCACTGTCTTCATTATGATATATCTATGTATGTTAATTTAGTTTGTATGTGTACGTACCTGACGAAGGTTGAGTTTAACTAAAACCGGTTGATAATTCATAAATATAAATAAAATAAAGTGGTTTAAAAAAAAATTCTTACATTTAAAAAAAAATAGTTCCCCACAATGTCTTGGAATTTTCGCCTGAGGAAAAAAAAAAGTGATGCAAGTGGCCTCTTGAACTGATTTGCGACTCATGACGTCACAGGTATTCATTTTTTCCAAGTTTACCTTGAACGCTCATAACTACATAATTTTTACAAATCGTTAAACTCAACTTACTGTCATTTTCAAATATAATACATTTTTATCAAAATAGTTATCATTAGGAGACAACCTCACTGTAACAGCCTGCTCCGAGCTGTATTCGTTATGTAATCAATCTACTAAACAATTCTTATCAGTAATTTAAAAAATATGTATATATTTTAAATAGGTGTAAATATTTAAATAAAACAAATATTGATAAGAATTGTCATGTGTTAAACCAAAAGAAGTCCAAAAATAAGAAATTAAAGAAAATTTCTCACAATTTAATAAATAAGTAATTTATTCCTTTTCTAAACCACCAGACCGAGCACGACCGGCGAGCGGCGACCCTTATAATTGTTAATAAAACTTCTTTAATATTTTTTCGTTTTTTAGCAAGGCATATTTATATACGTTACCCAATATTTATTTTATGATTTTAGGTTTTCTATAATTTATTAAGAATATATTTCACAGAAAATCGATTAAAATGAATTAAAAAAAAAACAATTCGTAAATTCTGGACCGCTAGAGGCACTAGAGTAGCATGTTGACATTACATGTCAGAATCCTCCGCATATCATCATCTATGGTATTTGATTAGATCGACATTTTTTAAACGTAACATATGGGCCCTGCCGGGTCTCGATGTTGATATGACGATTGTTTGTATTGATGAACCTTCTATAAAAGCTTTTACAGCTAATAACATTCGTAAATTGGATTATTGAATACCAATCCTGCTTTTCTGACTAAGAGACGCCTTTGACGGCCTCCATGGTCGAGGGGTAAGGCTCTCGACTACGAATCCGAAGGTCGCGGGTTCAAATCCCGGCGTGCGCAAGTAATTTTTATTTAATTAATTTGTGTTGTTTCACAATTAATTAATTTAAAAATATTGTATGGTATATTTGCGCACGTTCCAGAGTGGAAGATACTCTCAGTATCGCCCTGGTCAAAGACCACCATTCAGAATTGAAACGTTGCTTGAAATGGCTTTTAGCTGTGTTTGGTGACCGGATCTGAATAGCCAGGTATTCCCAACCTTCCTCTCCCCTTCTCCTTCCCCTCCCCAATACCTTCAGCCTCACAAAATTCCCCAATTGGGAATGCCATAGTCTCACTGGCTCCAGACGGTTGGGAGCAGTTGGGGACTCTTGTGAGGTATTCATATAAAAAATAAAAAAAGAGAGGTATTCTTGGAAGCGTTTCATTATACTCCGCACAATTTCTTTAATAAATGTTCACTTCCTAAAAACATATTTTATTAAATCGAAAGACTCTATTCATAATACGTACTCGTATAAGGACCAGCCTACTGTATCGCACTTTCTTTTCAATTGATGAAAGTTTTTTTTGGTTGTTATTCAATAAATATTTTATTTTTAACCACTATTTAGTGCTAGTAAACATCTTGACCCGAGTTTTGAAAAAAAAAAGAATTATTTGAAGTATTTGCAGCGATTCTACTAATTGAGATATTTTTACTAACTGTCGTTAAAATTGTGTAGATGATTTAAAGGTTTTTTTTCTGATTCTGACTATCTTACTAAAAATGCTTAATTTAAATATATTTTTTAATAATTAATGTTTTTTAAAATCAATCTTGCTACAATGCCATTATTATACTCTACTGACTGGTAAGACGGCTATCACCGACGTTGGTCGGCATGACGTTAATAACACCGTCTTTACGATCATGTCGTTTTGGCGACTAATAAAAAACTTCAAACTTTAAATCGTTATTGAAAATTTATTCGCTAACATAAAATAATGTAAAAATGCCAATAATCACAAAAATCATTAATTACTAGCGTTTTGCCTGCTGCACCTAACTTTACTAAACCTAACCTAACATAACATAACATAACATAACATAACATAACATAACATAACATAACATAACATAACATAACATAACATAACATAACATAACATAACATAACATAACATAACATAACAAACATAACATAACATAACATAACATAATATAACATAACATAACATAACATAACATAACATAACATAACATAACATAACATAACATAACATAACATAACATAACATAACATAACATAACATAACATAACATAACATAACATAACATACCATAACATAACATAACATAACATAACATAACATAACATAACATAACATAACATAACATAACATAACATAACATAACATAACATAACATAACATAACATAACATAACATAACATAACATAACATAACATAACATAACATAACATAACATAACAAACATAACATAACATAACATAACATAATATAACATAACATAACATAACATAACATAACATAACATAACATAACATAACATAACATAACATAACATAACATAACATAACATAACATAACATAACATAACATAACATAACATAACATAACATAACATAACATAACATAACATAACATAATATGATATAATATAACGTAATATAATATATCATAATATGATATAACAAAATTTAACGTAATATAATACAATATGATATAATGTAACATGATATAGCATAATGTTAGAGAAAAAGCATATAATAACATTTCTAATTATATCACTGTTTATACAGATGTCTATATTGAAAAATTCTATATCATTGTACAATCTACACATTCGTTACATTGTATTGAAATGTGCAATGTTGTTATTAAATAAGTAAAAATAAAAATTTTCTCCTCCTTAAATACCGTCTAATCGGTTTTTTTAACACTTTGTAATTGGTTGGACTCTGTCTAGTCATCAGTGTGGTAGTGGAAGGTACTTTCTCTCTTTTTGTTTCAGTTATAGTTTTAAGCAGTTTCAATTATATGATATTTGTGGATATTCGTTAAAATTATGCACATATTGGCCTTAACCTTGAATGTACCAAGAGACATGTAAATTCGTTATTGATCTTAATTTTTGTATTGAAATGTATTTTTGTGTATTTTGTTGTATTCATATAGTAAATAGATGTAGTCTGTTTTGCAAAATTTTAAATTTTACTAAGCATGAAGGATCGATGCATGGACTTTTAGAGCAGCGAATGCTTTTTACATATATTTTTTAATTTCTCCTGTTTAAGGAAAACTCATAACCTTTCCCGTAATTTGGAATCAAGAATTATATCCCTTAAAATAATTCATCAATTTCTATCGTACGTCAGCCCTTATTCAGACAACAGTACGTGAAACGCAAATCAATGGTCGTTCAAAAAGCCCATTTCGGAAGGGTTCTACCAAGGCCACTTGTTATCAGTGCAGAGGGCAAATGGCAAAGCATTTGGTGATTTGGTCAAACTGGACGCAATGCACATCGGAAATTATTTGTATATAACCTAAATAATACAATTTACTATCCAACGACTACTGGAGAATTATACTAAAATGTTTAATCGATTTATTTCAAATATTCTATTATTTATATAGCATATGTACATGGGTATTTTTCAAACAATCTTCCTCTTTTCTACGGAGAAAGGGCTGGGTTTATCGGGGTCCATCAGGCCCTAATTCACCGGGACACTAGTGTGGATCCAAGAGTGACTATACTATACGATATGTATTTAGAGCGCTCTATGAAGCGTCCCTCCTCATAGTGTCGTCACAATACTTTTAATTATTCACTACTGTCGCTGGATGGCGGTGCTCCGCAACTCAAACACGAGAAATCTTTCTCTATTGAGTTGGGCATTTTTTGTTAAGTAAATTTAATGTTTTTTTTTGTAATTAGCTATTATATCTGTACTATTAAATATTCTATATGTATTTGTATTTAAAAAAATATATATATATAATATGTAAAAAAAAAATTAAATGTGGTGGCCGAACCCAGCACCAAAGTGTGAAAGCCAGTAAAATGTGTAGCGCTGTATGGCGGATACCATGGTGTCGCCACTGGTAGCGCCAGACTGGTGAAATGGGGCCCTTAGGAAATAACATTTTTCTCTATGGTAATTTGTTTTGCCCAAATAACAAATTGACGCAGAGACGCGGATGGGTACACGTTTTTCTTACGACTCATGACTGATTGATTTCACAAATAGTTTTTACATGTTTTCATCTTCGTGAATCATAGGCCCGCACAAATTGAGACCACATAACCATATTTTTTACATGCTTATTCTTGAACTTCCTGAACTTACGCTTGTTCTACTGAACTAGAATATTGGTTACATATTCTGGAATATTGGATACTTAAAAACTCCCATTATATACTTTCATGCTGTTTTTTTTTACATTAAATCATAAATTCTAATACCTGCTCGTAAATTAATCTACATGGTATTTTACCTCTACTTATACATTATACTTCAACAGAATTAGATTTTTTTTAAATTAAAAAGCCTTTATTACTTTCTCCCACTAGCTCATTAAACAAGTGGAAGAAAATTATAAAGCTTGTTCCCACTTCTCTACACAAGTATTGTTTAAAAGAGATGTGTAGTATTGTAAATTAAATTAAAACGTATTCATTTTCAATTAAAAAAAAAAGAAACAAAAACGAAAAAAAACGATAATACTAGAGTTAAGGAGCACCTAAGGTGTTTAAGTAATAATAATTAATCTGAATTTACCAACCATATTTTGGAATCAAATCATTATTTTGACATAAATAAAGGTTTAAAATTTTTACATACAAATAAAACTTTTTTACAATTAGATAAATTCGAAATTTTAGAAATTAGTAAAAAGTGTTAAAAGTCACATAGATATTATTAATAATCAAATGTTTTCCCTTAAATTTATTTCACATTAATAACAGCATCCATAATATTTTAAAATTAAAGATTATTATTTTATTTTGTTTACCTTGCGATTTTATTTTTATCAGTAATAAAAATAATTTATTTTAAAAATTTCTAATACATTTTTTATATTATTTAAGATTGAAAAATATTTTTTTTATTAATAAATTATTTTTACAGTTTCAATTAATTACTTACCTACTCTCATCACTAATTTTTAATTTTTGTTTCTGTTTTTAATTTGTTATTTTTCTTAATATTTTTCGATACTTGTCATTATTTTTAGTAGATATATTGTTTATCGTGACGAGGGGATCTTTGCTTCTGAAACATGTTGTAATTAACATATTCAATACAGTGGTTTTTTAAAAGGTATTTTTTATTAATTTAATAAATATGACTCTACAAAGTGATTTTACATCTTTTGAAGAACATCCATATTAAAATTCAATTCCACCATGAATTGTTAGTTTTAAAACTAGAAATAATCTTCACTTTTACATTTAACTATTAAATTACATACGTAATGAATTAAAATTTAACGTATTACTCTGAACCTGTCAACTAATATATAGACATGTAACAGTGCAGATTTTCTATTCTCAATTCTTATAGATTTCATGTTCTTTTTTTAAAAAATTTTTATTGTATAATATTAATTACATACATTGGGAACTTGTACCCGCTAAGCCACTGCAAGTAGCTTGTCAGCAGGAGTTTAGTTCAACAATATTATATAATACAACAATAAATATCAATCATCCCACAAATCCAGCGCAAAATTAGAGCAATATAGGTGCATGGATGTGTGATCAATGTACACAAGTTAGAATTTTTTTTAAATTTGAAAACAGCATAACAGTTTTGTTATAGAAATACTAGAGTCCAATTACATAATATCGATTTAAATAATATTATAAACATTAAAATATCAGCAAGTATTAAACAAATTAAGAAAAAAAAAACAGTAGTACAGTTTTGTTACAGTGAGGATAGACTTAATATAATAGTAACACTTAAATAATTTTAAAGATACCCGCAGCTATCAAGTAGACCATCATACTTATTCAATAGAAAATGTAAGAAAGAGCAAAATAGCGCAAACACAGGAGATATCAAGGAGCTATACAACCAAGGAGATCGTCATATTATCGAATATAATTACGTTAGTTTGACTGTTTTTAATGTTACATTTATTTAGTATTGCCCACACATCGGCACATAGGCAGCGCTTATGTGGGTTCCCAATACTATATAATTAAGAATTTATACATACAGGTACGCAAGAAAAAGATTGTTACGTGTGAACAAAAGAGGACGTATTTTAACATTTGATTGATATTGGCTGGCCTAAAATTATTTTTATAGGATCGATGAAAAAATATACAATACAAAAATATTTATTCCATACCTTATTGTTATATTGTACTAAGAGAAAAAATAATGCGATTGGAATTCTTGTACAATTATTTCTTAGGTCAGGACAATCGATGTGTGTGAAATTCACTAAAATATCTTACGAATTATGTAGTTATATAAAATCACGCACTTTTCAATTCTCAAGCGATGACCATGCCTTACTTGAACACGACAAATCACGCAAGCCTCATCATCTCGTTTAATCTAAAATGCAGTGATTTAACTTTGGGCCACCTTTTCATATAGGATAATAACGCTCGTGAACACACGAATGTAAAATTACAAATTCCACGTAAAACTTGCCATTTTTTTTTGTTTTTTATAAAAAAAAATTCAAAAGAAGAACCCAATTTTAGTGATACCACATTCGATTTTATTTCTAACTAGCTTTTTTGAATAAAGTTATGAAGTAATGAATTCCTGCTTATCGTTTGGGTGCTATAATTGATTTGACAGCGAAAGTAATGCCTTGTGACAACTATTACCATATTTAAACAAAGAAACATTAATTTTAAAATTTTATTTCATTCCAAACGTTATATATTTTTAAAAATATATCTAAATAATAAAGTTCCTAAGTAGGTACCTACTTGAATTTTCCATGTTGAAAATATTCTACCCAAACCAACCTTTTTATTTTGAATGTGTAATCTGTGGCAATGGCTAATGGAAGTATATTTGTGGGGTAACCTCAATACAACATGGCGGGTTCAATGTTTTTCATACTATTTTTAAAACGTTATAACAACAATTTTGATCATTGGATTTCATTGAAACTACTACCTAAATCTTCTTGGCACTAATAAGAATAAACTGTACTCTTTTCAGCGAAACCGGTATAGTGATTTTTGAAAAAAATTGAGGACAGACAGAAAAACATTCCTTTTTATATCTAGCGAAGATATACATAAAAGATAGGGACACCATTAAAAAAAATTCAAAGAAATAAGAAAAGGATAAACACCTACCGTCCAATAACGGTGTACAAAAATATGTAAATTAAAATATACGCAATTACATACAACAGCAAAAAGTAACAACAGAAAACAATGTTTGGGTCAAATAAATTTATATAAATTGAAAATTCACTTTGTATATACCACTTTAATTAAAATATATAAATATTTCTACATGTTTCGATAGCAATGCTATCATCTTCAGGAATAAATGAATACTAAAAAATAATTTCAAGCATAGAAAAATTATAAAAAATTTAAAACAATAATTTAAGAATATACAAAATATGAGCATAAACAAAAATGAATTAAAGTAGGTAAGTAACAGATTAAAAATGTTAATGACAACATAATTATAAAACATTGAATAATACATTTAAATTAGAAATATAAATAAAAATTATCATTATTAATATTAATATGAAAATAAATTTAAGAGATAGCTATTTTTTTAAAATATTTGATTATTTATTAAATTTAATTCGCTATTAACACTTTTTCTTATTTCTAAAATTTCAAATTTATCTAATTGTAAACCAGTTGTATTTGTATGTAAAACTTTTAAACCTTTATTTATATCAAACGAATGATTGGTTTCTAAAATATGATTTGCGAATTCAGAATAGTTGTTATTATTTAAACATCTTAGGTGTTCCTTAACCCTAATACTGAAATTTCTACAAGTCTTTCCGATGTAAAAATAGTTGCAATCATTACAAATCAATTTATATACTCCCGATTTATTCAAAATATTATCTTTATCTTTGTTATTTAAAATGTATTTTTTTAAGTAAAGTGGTATATACAAAGTGTATTTTCAATTTATATAATTAATAATGATGCCACAAAGTTACCAAGCATTTGAAGAAATTACAAATAAATTTAAGTGAAAATAAGTGATTCGAGAATGTTTTTAAGTTATGGGGGCTATCGTTGATACATGAGAACACGTAATGTGCAATTTTCTCAATGGCAAGGTTTATATGACTCCCGCCCAAAAGATGCCTTCTAGAAATTATAAGTTAATAAGTAACTTTAACCTCAAGAATGTCATTAAATTTTGTTTACCTCAGTAAGTAATAGCTATGTAATAATAACGTTTTATTATCTTTTTTTTTATAACAAAATAAGAAATAATGATATCCTCACTGGAATTTCCCGTGCTGAGGATTTCATTTACAAAATATTAAATTACATTATATTAAAGTGATGTGCTTGATGAAAAAAAAAAAAAATTATTATTATTTTTTAAACATTTATGTTCGTACGCAATACTGAGTGTTTCTTCGGAAATTGATTAGAAAAGGTTATCCCATGTATCTTTCTCAATTAACTATTTTCTCCATCATGTTTTGAACCTAAGAAGCTTACAGATCTATAACGGGGGTTGTCTCAAGAAGTTGGTAGGTCAGTCGATAACCATTAGTTTTGTTTTTGGTTTATTTCTAATCACAACGGTAGTTTTAAACCTACCACTACCTAACTCGGTAATAATACTGGTAATATACTCACAGAGCAAAAAATACATAGAGATCCCGTAACACCCAAGGGGAAGAAAACAAAATAAGGAAGGCAAGGATCGAGCTTAGGCGGATCGCTGTCATTTGATTTGCGAATAAATGCATCGCGACAGTAAAAGTCAACTCGCATTGCATTGCAAAGAATTAGTATTTACTCTTCGAAAAGCAAATTTTCTTAATGATCAACTCGTCTTTTTTACAATTGTGTAGAATTTATGGTAAATCTCCTTTATTCCCGTAGCTGTGGAGTAGATTCCAAACTAACCCAAGTATCCAATAATTAAAACAGTAAATTTGGAAAAGATTCGGCTTGTTTACAAAAACTGAATATTTGGTTGAAGTATTTAGTTTCACCCTTTATACAAATGTTTTAAATTTGCTTACCGCAGTCAAAATCACGCGAAAGTAACGTGGACGGCTTAGATTTCGTATCACTAAAACCGTTAATGTATTATATAATTGAATAAGTATAATACAGTAAAAAAAAGCTTATCTGTGAAATGTAATGCGTTTTGATTATTCTCTTTACCGCATACATTTTTTCATCATTTGAATGCTCAGGAAACCATAATTATGATTTTATTCTTTAAAATCTTCTAATTATCACTCGCCGCCAGTTAATACACGAATGATGGCGTCATGTATTAGAGTGTCACATGGTTGCCTAAAACTATCGAAATGGTAAGCAAATTTAACTATCATGCATGTCTATTCAATCGTATGTCCGTGTGTGCACATATAATATGTTCTTTATCCAAGGACTGATTCCTTTAAAACAATGTGTGAACTTCAAATTTTAAACCCTGATAATAATGGGTGTGTCTGCGATAAATCAATTCGTAGTAATAAAATAACCCTTGTAAACCGAAAGTGTTGCAAGTATGCAGCATTTACATAGCTTGATTTATGGTTTTCATATTTTAGGGGTTACAAATTATTATGTCATGGACTTACTTTCAAGAGAAACATAGACATGAACACATTGGCCCCATTAAATAAATATGTACAACTCGACGTTTTGATAGTTAAATACGTAGAATTAGGAACTGAGGTACTTCAAAATTTTATAGCCGTTATGAAGGAGTTAGTTCTGTTTTAACCGTAATTTAAATCAAACGTGATTTATTGTTATGGCACGGTCTTTACCATAATAATAACTAGTCTCGCATTCTAAAGACGAATTTCCAAATCTGTTCTTCAAAACTTCAACACATTAACCTACAATTAAGTAACTCAAAATGCATATTTAGTTCAATAAAGATCCTAACACGCCATTAATTGTTTTTGTGTCTAATTCGTAGAACACCATTTAATTTTTTTTTAAATTATTGTAAATCAAATTCTTTATTGTGACAGCTGTTTCGAAGTTCAAGGCTATTTTAAAACTGCGGTTAACCGGCATTGTGACGACTTATATATATATATATATATATATATATATGATTTTATTTACTCCCACCCAATTCTAATTTGGACGGGTTTTTTAAAATAATGGTTTATTATCGGTAAAACCGATTTAGTTAGAAAATAATTGAATTTCTCTATTCTGAGAGGTTTTTACATTTATAATGTGTTACGCGTATTTAAATGATAATATTTTCTTAATTGATTTACTTAAATGTGTTATATTGTTTTGATCGTGTGAACATACTGAGAAGTGGTGAATAAAGCTTGAATGCCGATACAGCTGTCACAATAATAAAAACTAAAAATACTTAGAGAACTTAATAATGGCATTATTAAACTTGATTTCCATTTTTTTTTTAAATCCTAACACCTCATCTAATGAGTATCTCAAAATGTAATCTTACGAGGTTGGCTGTCGTATGGAGAATTTTCGAAAATATATTCTATTTTAGGTATAATGTTATACTTCCATGATTAATTTAATGGTCACAGATATAATTAATCTTTCCGACCATATACGTACCTAGTGTGTAATTTAACATTACATTCGAATTCATTATCATTATTTATACTGAAAAAATAAACGTTCGAAACGTCTAATAAGACGGAAAGTGGATTATAATTTGGGTTCCCGCATAATTTTCATATAAAGAAAGAGCGTGAATATTTTATAAGTAATAACAATCTTTAATCATGCTAATTTATGCGTTTTTATTTCCTGAAAAAACAGGGTTCACAAACACTCTTTAGAGGATATTTAGGTCGAGACAGATTTGCAGGTTTTTGCCTGCATTCCATGCATGCTTATGTATGACGTCATGCACTCAGTTAAACAACACTAATTTGCGGTGAATGTCAAATCAAGGACAATATTAATGTTTATGATTTAAAGAAGGAAGAAAAATTATCCAGGAAATATCTACCGTATAATGGGGGCATTTATTAGTGAATACCTATTTTGCGAAATATGCTTTGAATTTTCCAGTGTATTTCTTTTGCTTCTTGTTAAGCGGGATGCTTTGGTAACACAGATAAGATTCTATATCCTAGAACCCTTATCTCCTATAATCCTTGGATGAGAGTTCAAATGAACAATCGACCTCTCATGTGGCGATATTTTTCCAATATACCTTCACAACAAGTAAATAAATATGTGTATTAAATAAAACAAACACTGTGTTTAGAACCACATTTTTAAAAAAAATTTATTACCAAGAGGTTTTGCTTATCCCAACCTTCGTCAAGGTAATATTTTAAACTCAAGAAAAATATATTGAGTGCCCATATGGGTGAGAGATACAAAATATAATAAGAGGGAGACAAAATATAAAACGAAACAATGGAAGAGTGAGACAGAGATATGCTTACATGTGATGGAATGTATTTGTTTTATTTAATAAATATGTCAAATCAAAAAGTAATTGTTTCCTATGAAAACAAATGTGTGCAACTCAAAACTCTTATTTTTGCATTGGTGGCAAATGAAGTGACTAATTGTTTATAATAAATTGAAGATTGACTATTTGAACGTACACCATCTCATCATAAAATAGTAATGGATTTATAAGTTTTTATTGTTAAATAAAAAAATTCAAAAAGCTTTGATACCTGTTTTACAACTTATTTATTTGAAACTATATAATTTAGACGCCTGAAAATGCTTCTCATAAGATCTTCAGAGAGGAAAATAACCGTTTTTACATTAACACAAATTAATTTTAACTGAAACCTTACCTATCCCCTATTTAGTATTATTTTCCACGCCATAACTAAATAACTATATGTCAAGTATTATTTTGTGTATTTGACATTAGTTTAACCCTTTTCCCGATAAATAAAAAGTCCTCCATGCTTGCGGTTTACCATAGAAAATTTCAACAAGATTTTTCTCATCCAGTAATTCATTAACACATATTCCAAAGGAACGCGCTTCACTGGAAGAAATCCGGTATTGTTATTCTTTACCCCTGATCCCCGACAACACAACTTCAATCCATGGCAATAAATCAAGAAGAAGGCCCCCTAATTGCGCCTCAATCAAAAATTTAAAACGAACGATTTATAGGGGTAGGGGAAAGGACTTTCGGTTCAGACAATCCTACAGGTAAATTGTTACAAGAAATAGCCTGATGAGTTTCACATCACAATTATTCCAGTTAAAGGCTGTGTTTCATCGAGAGCTTTAAGTTGCTAAATGTATTATATCATTATAACGGAAATTTTGTAGAATTTTGATTGAAAAGGTGCAAAAGAAAACAAAAGATAAAATATCGGATGAAGGAAGTGTATGGAACAGATTGCACATGCTCACAGAGAAGTTTCTGGGAAAACACTAGAAACTTTACTATGCTTTTGTAGATCTCCAAAGAGCATATGACCGAGGTGATAAATTATGGAACATATTATCTATGTATGGAGTGAACACAAATCTTATTCTGGTAAGTGCATCTCTTTACGAGGGAAGCGTTGCATGTGTTAGCGATTTTAGGATGTGATTTATCTCAAAAGGTGTTAAGTAAGGCTGTGTTGTGTGTTGTCCATATAGTTATTCAATCTGTACATAAATAATTGTATGCAAAATGTGGGCTTGTTCAAAATTAGATTATTATTGTAGTTTTTTATTTTTTATTTCGCATTGTAGATTTCTCGCCCTTTAATGGCGTCATTAAATAATCATGAATGATGATGTTTTGAAAGGGCTAACGAATGACACGTGGAAGCGAAATATAAGAGCACTCCGATTTTGGTAAGTATAAAGGCATTCGTAAAGTTTGAAATAATTTCATTAAAAAACTGATTTTTCCATTTTTTTTAATGAGTGGCAATCACTTTCCTGCATATTTCATGAATTTTCTCTCTGTTCCACCGGGGAATCCAATATTGGAAAGAAGATTTTCACAATCTCACGCGAAGTAATAAAAATTCCTTCACATCCTGCTGATACCGGCTTTGCGATCGACAAAATTATAACATTTTATTTTTTAGACTTTCAAGAAAGAAGTCAAATAAAGTTTGTCGTATTCTTATTCACGCTCTGTAACGATTATCTTGTTTATTTCACCACCTCTGAGTAAACTGTCGATTGACGCTAATCGTGGAGAAACATTTTTTTATCTGTTTCACCACCGCTGAGTAATGTTCCCCCTCAAGTAAATGTTTTTTTTACCACCATGATTAAAGTTACTTAATGGTCTTAGTACACTCTGGTGAAAGACCATTTAATATCGAAACGTTTCATGACATCGCTTAAGCCTAAGCCGTGTTAGATCGGAACAGCCAGGACCTACTTCCCAATCTTCCTCTTACTCATTACCTTTCCTTTCGTACTTCCTTCTACCTCACAACTTAGTCCCACTGCCTCCGGACAGTGGGGAACAGCTGAGACCCTTTTGCGGTCTTTACATAAAAAAAGTTACTCAACATTTTACTAGGTGGTGGAATACCCTACTTAAAAACTTTATTTTTTGAGGATTTTATCTATTAGGACTCTCCATGTAACAATATATACCAGAAACATATTAACTTCAACATCCATGCCGTTATAATTTATTAAATCTAATAAGGTAGTTATATATGCGGATGATACAGAGCACAGACCGCTCCTTATGATAGATGGACCCACGTGAAGGATCGAGTCTTCCCCTTTACATCATAGCGGACATGTTGAATTCAAATGCCGGGATTTTCATGAATAATTTTTCCCAGTAAATATTCCCAACAGGCCATTTCTTTTATAAGTACAGATTTTTTTAAACATCCTGTATGATTCTAAATAATTTCTGTGGAAATATAGGTTTATTGAATAACTCATTTTACTGATATGTCTAATAATGCCAAAAATTGAAAATGACAATTAATAAGAATCATGTGATTGAATTTCTTCGTTAAAGTCAGTTGGCACAATTTGACATTTGATAGTAGACAAAAAATGAGAGCACTGCGATCTTTTAAAATGTTTTATATGGTATCACCAAGACAGCTCATAGGAAAATGAAATTAATTTTTTAAAAAGCACAATAGTCCAAGTGCATATATTTTGCTTCAATCAAACGGTGTTCAGAAATTTGTGCTACGTTCAAAGGGGAGATGATTGTGGATCATGTTCTAAAACAATTATATGTTTAATTTTTTTTTTTCGTTATTTTTGTAAGATTATTGGAAAGGTGAAAGGTGTATCGAACTACTTATTTGAAGTTATATGAACAAAATTATAATTGATTTTAAATAAGATGAACATATGAATTATGATGTTTTCGTTGTTTCGTTAAAACAAACTGTCAATTTCGAACACGTGAAAACATTTTAATGTGAAGAACACAATTCAAAGACAAAGCGAGTAGCTTTGTGTTGTCATAATGATTTAGAAATTTTATAATTTTTATTTTATTTTAGAAGCAAAAAGTACATGTAAAAAATGATTGGTGTACAAATTACAAGGTTTTAGAAAATTATTACAAGGATCGGTACCAATGGCATGTCTCAATGTAATATCTAATAAGTGGTTATATACATTTTACCGGACGGGGTTAGTACAATGCTAGGGAATGATAAATGGTAAAAATAAAAAGGTATATGAAAAAAGTGTATAGTGTATAAGTGTATGTACTTTTTCTGTGTCTGTGTCTGGGCGTGTGTGTGTATGTGTACCCATGTGTCTGAATAGTGCCATGTTCTGGATTCCACAAATCATCGTAATGATATCGCTATGAAATCAAAGCAATATATTGGAGCATTGAACTGTTTTCTTAATGCTTTATTTTTAATTCTGTTTGCGTCTGGAGTGTAATATTGGTAATTATAAACAATGAGATTAATTTGAGCGTAAAAAAAAGGTTGGATGGTGCAAAAAAAATGCAACACATTTTTAATTAATGCTGATTCAAATCTGAATGTTTTTATGTCGGATACGAAAGGATTAAATGCTGATAGTGGGTTATTGTATTTATTGAGTGCAGTAAAATATAATATTACAGCAAGTTATTATTAAGAATATGTTGCCCGATATTCATAAGCATTTTGTCAAAAGCATGGATCAGAATCCGTGTTATAGTTTAGAATTCAATCCGCAAAGAGCCACGTAAAAAGCAAGTTGTAAAACTGATATCAAACAGGTCAGCTATTCCGAAACAGTGGTCGGCCAAATCGCTTTATAAAACCATAAAGCCGTATGGAAATATTCGATAGAACGTAATAAAAGGTGGTTGTAAAAATCGGATTAAATCTTGTCCGCACTGCTCAATTACAACCGGAAAGTAATTTAGATCTGTCTATTATAAAGGGACGAATCATCGATGGGAACACATGTTTTCGGCCGGGTTGTCTCTAGGCTTTTTGGCGAAGTGGTGTTGCTGAAATATTGACGTTTTATCCAGCAGCGATCGTGAAGTAGCCTTTTGATGCCACATAGCTTTGGTATGGCCGGAACCCTCATTACATCTCTAACCTCCACTTCAGATGGAAAATCAATTGTAACGACCCCTGGATATTCTATTAGAGATCTAAAAACCAATGACCGCCGGAGTAATATAAAACGATCGACAACATTTTGTTAGCTCCCAAATTCGAACTCTATTTTACATTTTTTTAAATATTTAATTACCCTTTTTTTTAATATGCATTATCTTTATTATATTAATCATTTTTGTGTTTAGTTCGTGGAACTCCATTTAATTATTTAAAAAAAAAAATATGTAAGTAAAATTTAACAAGAATTTGGTTCTCCAATTTTAAATGTATTATTGTGACAGGTGTTTCGGTATTCAATTGAGTTGAGACGACTTATTTATATGAAATTTACTTGACCAATTCTAAATTAATAAACGAACGAATGATCTTAATATAACACTAATTAATAAAGTAAGGAAAATGATTTATTCTCCACTGTATACTCAGTATGTTCACAAGACCTAAATAATATAACACATTTAAATAATTCAATAGAAGTCACGTCATTATAAAATAATTAAGAGAACGTTCCCATTTAATACGGGGAAAACAGATTTCAAAATACCTCAGAGAATATTTTTTAAAAATTTTATATGAATACCGCACAAGAGTCCCAACTGCTCCCAACCGTGTAGGCGAGTGAGACTATGGCATCCCCAATTGGGGAATGTTGTGAGGCTGAAAGTATTGACGATGGGAAGGAGAAGGGGAAGAGGAAGGTGGGTAAATAATATGTTAATAATATGTTATGAAATAATAAGAGTGAAACTATTTTCACATTTATTTTTCTCAGTAAATCGGTTTCACCGGTAATAAATCATTTTATGTGCCTATATTATTAAAAATATATATATTCTTGGGTTGAGAGAATAATCCTAGAGCCATATACAAGCGCAAATATTATTACAAAATACTGAATAAATAAATCCGAGTTCAAATGAAAATTTATTTTTTATTGGGATTACTCACAAATTAAGGCAATGGGAAACTATTGTTAGGTTTTATATACTTTTTTCATGGTTTCATACTGATAAGTCAATTATTTATACCATTAGAACTAATACTCAAAAGCCAAGAAACACATCAAAATTTGTACAATGTGCAAATAAATTAAAAATGCTTTCGCCTTAAAACAATAAATATAACGAGTATGTGTCTGAAGAAAAATACAGACATTAATCTTCTGTGGACTATAGTGGCGTCGCATCGGTGGCTCTTTATCACCCTCCTTAGCAAAAAAAAGCCAGACTAGAAAAATCTCTTAGATCATTAAATTTTAAAGCATAATCCTTGAACTTGGAGCTCAGCCCGAATTACTGTAAGTTGATAAATAATACAATCCCCAACAGAGGATGCCTTTGAACAACCTAGAGACAGCATGATTTGGTATACGTAGACAAAGAGGGCATGGGATCGAGATTATGAGGGGATTGGCAGTGAAAATTGTGGTATAATCAGCATGGTCAAATCTTGTAAAAATCAGCCGATAAGAGTAATAATATTCTTTAAAGAGCTATAAAATGACTTATTTACTAAGGGAAAAGGGGATAATCCAGTTCTTCGACCACATGTCCGAGAGAGTCTCCAGATGATCTGAAAAACTCAAGGTGAAGTAAAAGAACGAAGGCTGTTTGAACGGGCTTTAAGATAAGGGGACACTACAAGAAACACGTTTAATATGGTATCACAGCATGTGACACCTCGCAGGATAACATTTATTTAATTCAATAACCAAAATCCACCAAAGTAGAAGATACCAATCGTTCAGATGATGGTTGAGTAGTCCAAATCAACGGATTCCCAACCAAGCGCCGCAGGTTCAATCCTAGCTAAGTACTCCATCATTGTTCAAGAAACATTTTAGATTAATGATGGCAGTAACGCCCTTCAGGTGATTTTTTACAAAAACGGCGCTATACAAATCATCCAAGTATTATTATTATTAGTAGAAAATTTCATAGATAGATAATACGTCCAGCTTCTGACGTTTTTTGACAATATGCTAATAAAAATTAATTATTATAATTGTGATACATTAAACCAATAGCTGAATTCTAAAAATAAGAAAATAAAGTACTTTTCTCACAATTCATTTAACAATTATTTTATTCCTCTTCCAAACCACCTATAGACCGAGCGCGAGCGGTGACCAACGAGGCTTATTAGCCACAGAAGAAGGTTTGTTTTTGTAGAATATTTTAAAAATCGAAAAAACAAGTAGGTACCTACTTAAAAACTTAATTATTTAGATATATTTTGAAAAAATAAATGTTTGGAATAAAACAAAATGTTCAAATGAATGTTTCTTTGTTTAGAGATAGTAATAGTCGTCACGAGGCATTACATTCGCTGTAAAATCAATTATGGCACCCAAACGTCAAGTAAGAATTCACAACTTCATAACTTAATTTTAAAAAATAATAATAATCTCGAGCAAGGACGGGTACACATCAGCTAGCCTAACATGAACGGTTGAATTCAAATGACTATTCTACCAGTCCATTCCGCCAGTTCCTCGGGGACACATCGATACCGGATGATATCGAATGGTGCACGAATCTAAGCTCCCTTTGTACACAAATAAAATATTAAATTAATGGTTAGAGAAAAATTTAGATAAACGTTTTTTTTATTTTGATAGAAAGCAGTCACTTTGTGGTTAGACATATTTAATGAAAATAAAACAATTACTTTGTTTATAACCACGAGAATTTTATTTAATTTTATTACGACGGGTCGTAATAAAATTAAATAAAATTCTCGTGGTTATAAACAAAGTTATTGTTTTATTTTCATTAAACGTTTTTTTGTTTAAATATGGTTAGAATCGATTGTATGACTAAAAGCTAACGAATGTTTTTTCTTCTATGACATTGGCAAGGGCAAATAAAAAACATTCATAATATTTCCCCGACATTAACCCGAATACAGGTTTAACGACCTTTAACGACCGATAAATTTTATATTAATTCCAGCAAAAGCCATAAAAGTACTAGGGAAACTATGCACAAAGGTTTAGAGCCCCTGGAAGCATATGACTAAATCTACGGTTATTACATTTTTTCACATCGATTTGCTTGAATGGTTTTCACAACTGAAATTACGAAAATTGAAAAAAACCACCCCTTTTATTGATGTATTGTAACTACCGGTTACTGCTGCGGTTATCTTCTCATAAAATTTGGGAATGCCGAGATCGAAATTGTCTAATTTTCATATTTTATACACAAAGGTTAGCATCTGCATTGGAACTTTTTGAAAGTATTGACTAATATATTTGATTTCGTATCACAAACACAATATATCAAAATCAAACATATAAAAATTTACGTTGATAACGGATATTATTAAAATATCTACTAATATTTTGGATGAATCTTTAATATTATTTTTAGTGTAAGGGAGTTTTATTTATAAAACCATTCAATATTTTGAAAATATTGTAAGAATCGTGTGTAGGTTCCACTGGCACATAAATTATAATATGGATATATCAGAAAACGTATCTACGAAGATTATAAAACTTACAATTTTGCAGTAGTAGCAGTTGAGTGGTTTCGGTGTTAGTGTGTATTTGGTGTTAATATATTTTCTATTTCAGATCTCCCTATGTAACGTATCCAGTGTTTTATTTAATTTATTTTTTTATGGTTGTGATTATTGAAGAATAGTGGGATTTTATTGTAGAGTTTAGTACCATAGTACAAGAAGTTTTTTTGTCAAAATGTTTTGTTTGTGGTTCCTTGTTGTATGTGTTTTTGACTCTAAAAATTAGTGTTTCTAATACGTGTGATTGTTGTTATTCCTTGTTTTTTTGTATTTATTAATGTAAAGCGATATTGCTTTGGAGTATAATTATTTTATTGACAGAATGTAAAGTTTGTTAAAGATTTCGTTACTGCTAGTTCTTATAGGGGCTTTAAGTATAATTTTCATGATGGCTTTTTGTGACAATATACAATGAAGGCAGTGTAAGAGAGACAGAGCGTTCTGTTTGCGGCTCTTTCGGGGCTAGAATCAAAATGTCGACAAAGACAAAATCCTTAATAATCTTCAGAAATATTTGTACGGTGTAATGCGGACGATCACAAATTAATGCACACATATTGTAGTATGTACTGAGAGCATCTCCTCTCCCTATCCTATCTTCCTCTTCCTACTCCTCTTCCTTAGTTTAATATAAAATAAAACTCTTGTCACCAACTTTAGCATAAGAAACTTTTTTGGCTTTTCCTTATTTTTACACCTATGTACGTACATGTATATTTGTAAAAGCTGTTTACTATTACGAATAAATCTATTTAAATCTACGTGGACGGCAATTCTTGTGTGTTCTTTATTCTAAATATGCCTGTGTTAATTATTTGAACGATTCAACATAATTTGGCACATTTTTGATTCCATTCACAAATCATTACCTAGTTTGTAAAATAGCATATCATTTGTTTTTTCTTTTTGTTCTCATGACTTAATTCCATTAATTGGTGAACTAAGATTGATTCGCATTTTAAGGAGATTTGGTACTATTCACTTCATATCTTCGTGACACTTTTTTGTATTCATAGGAGATTGTTTTATATCGACAAGCTAATAAACATCTTCTTATGCGTGTAACTTGAAATTACGATCTTAAAAATATCTACTAAATTCATGTGATTGAACTTCTGTTCCATTCGTAATTATTTTTTTTTCAAATTTTGCTACTCTAATCATCATCTCCTTTTATTTCCCGCATTATATAAATGATGCAATGCGACAGCCCTGTCTTCTTAGATAATTTGTCAGGTGGACAGAAGCAAGTCTGGAGACGTATCATTATGGGAACCCTAATTCACAGAGGACAAATAATTGGGTTTTTATACCGGGCAACACTATTACCAAATTGGAAAATAATGACTGGCTTTTTGTTAATAACAAAGCACGGTAAATGTTTGAGTGGTCCCAACTTGTGATTAATTTCAAGGATATTATTTAGTTTTAGATCTTCTTTCCTGTCGATCGTGATACGTGTTATTATATCAAACCATAACGATTGATATCCTGACTTTTTTGTCACTTTATAGCTATAATAATAACGGACAAACTCGTACGAGATTTAAAAAAAGCCGTATTTACCATAGAACTAATGCATATTTTTAAATTATAAAGATTTTTTTGTTGGCTGGTAGTTCCTTACCGGTTTCATCTGACTTAAAAGCATTATTTTTTATGCTATTATAAAATGAATGGAAGGTTTTTGTTGGGATATAAAATATAACAACATCCGAGTAACTCATACTATTCTATATAAATACGCTTTGTCTTATATAGGTACTTAAAGTGGCGTGTATTGCTTTTTGGACAAAGGCACCCTGTGTGTAGTTGTTTCATTGTTCGGGTATGAATTGTGCACAGAATATTTGTAAATGTCCATTATTTCATCGTCTTCCGTTAACTCTTGTCAAGTTCCATCAAATTCATGCAATAAATATATTTTTATTAGAAATTCGATGCATTCTTCAATTATCCTTTATTTTCGTTGACATAGCTTTTCAGCCTCTATGGACTGCACGCCACTGCACATGCTACATAATATTGCAATTATTGTACTAGTGGTAATGGATTTTAATTTAAAATTATCTTGGAAGCAGGAATAGCTGTCACAATTATAAAAAAAAAACTTTTAAATAACATTATTAATTTACATTTATTACAATTTTTTTTTAATTTTTTTATTTTGAACAATAATAAATAAAACCACTAATAAAATTTAAAAATAAATAAATAAGAATACACGCAGAACTTAAAACGGCTTTATTAAAATAGATTTATTGCAATTTTTCTTGTTTTTTTAAAGCCAATATTATTTTTGCAATGTTCTCGAAAATCACTGCACCGGTTTCGCTGACAATAGCACAGTTTGTTTTTATTAGTGCCGGAAAGGTTTAGAAAACAGTTCGAATGAAATCCAATATGTAAAACTGTTGCTATAACGTTTTAAAATTAGTATGAAAAACATTGAACCCGCCATGTTTTATTTAGGTTAGCCCATAGATATAACACTCTGATTGCATATTCAAAAGAAGTTTTTTTGGGTAGAATATTTTCAAAATGGAAAACACGAGTAGGTACCTACTTAAGAACTTTATGATTTAGATATATTTCGAAAAAATAAACCTTTTTAATGAAATAAAATATTCAAATGAATGTTTCTTTATTTGGAGATACTTACATTTGCTGTCAAATCAATTATTGTACCCGAGCAAGGCCGGGTACACATCAGCTGGTTATACATAAATATATATATTTCATATGTTACATTTATATACCTGATGTGTATCATGTTAGCTTTTTAATATCTTAAAAACTTTTTTTCGTATCGTGTTGTGAACAATATGACAGGGCGTTAATAATTAACTAATAAAAATAAATTAAAGTAATAACATAAAAGTCGTTTTTTTTTAAATATATCGAATCAAGACAGCGGTGTAATAAATCGACACTTGTCGTACTGAAGGGATAAGTGCAATGCCCCGCATTATTCGTGGAATTTATTCTCGAATTCGAAATTACGCGTGAAACAGGTTGATGATATTACAGAAGCCTCAACCCCGATGGCCGCTTTCACCAATATTACCATACATAATCAGAAGTTATGTCAAATTTACTCGTTGCAAATGAATTCTTAGGCTGGGGTGTTTCAATCTTCTTCATATTCAATAACCAATAAAATTTTGTAAGTGTCTGAATAACATCTTGAAAGAGAGATTTTAGTTTTTATTATTGTGACAGCTGTTTCGGCGTTTAAGGCCATTTTCAAACTAGCCAAAAAATACTTGCACAACTTAATAATAACATTATTAAATTTGATTTACATTGTTAATTAAAACATTATGTGAAGTTCTACGAATTAAACACAAAAACAATTAATAAAAATCTTTAAATAGCTCTAGTTTTTTTGTTTGTTTGTTTTTTTTTTTTTATGTTTTTTTTTTTAATTTTATTAATTTTTTATCTTTTTTTTATTTTTATTTTATATTTTGTGAAATATTATTGTAGGTTTTTTTTATTATGATTTAAATATTTTTGTTTCCACATATTACATTTGCATAGTCTAGTTTGGGTGTCGAAAGAACTTACTTAAAGAAAACTGTAATAATATGTACATACTTACATATACATACATCTTCTTCCCCTTGTCCTACTCGGGTCGGGGACTCATCGCATCGACAATGCACCTCCAGGCATCCGTCTTATGCAACGTTTGCGGCGTCCATCCATAGTAGATCCAGCCTCTCCTGGCACAGCCTCCGGAGTTGAACGAGCGTACACGGTCTAGGGTCTAAGCTGCCGAAATGAGATTTTTGAGAGGAGTTGCAGTAGTCACAATATAGAATCTAATGAGAAGCTTGATGATCCGGAGGAGCTAAACATCGAACCTCTATTACTTCATAGAAAAGTCGCAACTGAGGTAGCTTGGGCACGTGTTAACAATCCCAGTAGGTCGAAATCCGCTGAAAATTCTGAGTGCTATTCCAGAGAGAAGACGTCCAGTAGACCGCCTCAGACGCAGGTGGGATAAGTAATAATACGTAAAAAGTCCAATTAAAAATAAAAACAATCAAACAAATCGATGATCAGTCCATTAAAACTTTTATACAAATAGTGATCAGCTGACAATAACAACAACACGGTCATTTTTCTTGCCAACTTAACACTTTTTTTTAAAGAAAGAAAAACATTCCCGGATTACGAATAACCTGACAATATTTGAAAAATGTCTACTACGTACCGTCATTATAAGCGCAAATATATATAATATAATTTTTTTATATTAAACTTTACTGTTTTAAGGCATTTTCGGTCTTGGTGTAGTGATGATGATGATTTTGTGATTCTTAACAAAAACTCCCACTGATGAAAAAAAATCATAAATAGATTGTTCTTGAAGACTCGCTCATATGGGACTATTTAATCGCTACTATATCACCGCTTAAAGTGACAGCCACTTCTAGCCGACACTAGACAGTTACACCGAGCTACTTAAACTGCAAAACTGCGAAATGTCTTTCTTTCATGTCGAAAAATATATTTTTCATTAATATTTTTTGAATTCTTGAATTTTATTTACAAATTAAATGAAACAAACATAACATTCAACAGCTAGCAACTCGCGATTCAGACAAGGCAATAGTAACGCCCCGTAGCCGCGAAAAGGTCACGTGACTGGCAACTATGTCACGTGGATGCCAAAATCTCACGTTTATCGCGATAAGAATTGAAGATATTCCAATAGAATCGCCGCTATGTTTAAAAGCTACTGATTAAGTTATTTACAGCGATTACCCTTTCACACGACGCGATAACTTCGCTACTATTCAAATAGCAGCGACGAAATGCTCTGTGCGACTGAGGCTTACGTATTTTTAAATCCAACATTCAAACAACCTTTTCAGCTTCGGTGCATGTGTTTCCTTCGATTATAAACAAAATGGAATCAAAACTTTCGGCATTGAAATACAAAAGCAGTAATAGCTTTCAGGCCAAATCATCCGAACAATTTCAAAACATCTAAGCTTGTCCTTAGGCGAATTACATTAGACCCCACCCTCAACCAAAACCTAATACCTCCTATCAAAATAAAGACCCCGAGCAAAAATGGTTAAGACGTCTTGATTATTGATCTGTTAAATGGATAGTTTTTTTTGCTACGTGGTGTCTTTCCGCTTGTAATTTTCCCTTTTAAAGTCTTCGAAATGTTGGGTTTGGGTTCGTTTTGTTGTAATTTAGCCTGCGGCATCATAATGTAATAAGGAGTTTAAATTTAAGAACATAATAACCTTTGGGGTTGGAAACGCTTATTCTCATTTTTTGCCGTTAAACTGTTCTTGAGTTTACTTCAAAATTATGTATGAAGTTATTCATGTCGCGTGCAACGGACAGGCGCAAGGCGCTTCCAAAACTGGAGACTTTTATTCTTTTTTTAATTCAACCAAATGATAAAATTGTTGTTCAAATAAAAAACTTGTAAAATCATTTGTTGATGCCGTATTTGAATACATCAATAGATACTGCCTGGTTTAGATACCACCATTCAGAATTGAAAGTAAAATATTGAAAATGATTTAGCTATATTTAGTGACCAAATCTGTACAGAGTGTTAAGGGACGTACGTTATATTTGCTTGAATTGTTATACCATATACTTTTAACTAATTAGTTAATTTATTTAATATCAATATACCATGTAAATATACCATGATGCATGCTAGAGTTAACTACAAGCATAAGCATATAACACAAATAATTTTAAAAGATAACTATTAAATGTGGCATGAGGACGTACAATGACAATAAAATTTCATGGAGGATATAAAACTTAAATATATGCGTACATATAAAACATGTAGTAAACGTAGGTAAAATTAATGTTATAATTTCTTCAAAAGATAGGTATTCACTTTGTGGCGTCATTATTAATAAATAAATAAAAAATTACTTTGTATTCACCGCTTTATTACAATATATACATGTCAACATGTTACGAAAGCTATGCCTTCTTCATCAGGAATATATAGAATACTATATAATAATAATACTTTTATGTTGACATGTATATATTAATAAAGTGATGAATACAAATAATATTTAATTCACTTATTAAAATTAATATTGATTGAAAAGATATTATGGTATGGCTTTCTTATACTTATCTATGGATACATCTGCGTATCTCTTACTAACTTCATGTAATCTAGGTACAAGCGAGTGTTTGTAATGCTCAGTCCTGGAGTTGTTACATTCAAACGAGATTTTGGAACGAGCGGCTCTCGTAGATATATGAAATTGAATGAGGCTAATAAAATCAGGGTTGTCTATACTACCATTTACAATTTTGAACATAAATGTCAAGTCGGAAATAATTCTTCGATCTGAGAGATTTACTAAATTTAGTTCCTTCGTCAAGTAATTGTAGCCAATGCTTTCAATGGGAATACCGAGTTTTTAATTAATGTGTCTTAGGAACTTATTATATCATAAGTTAAACATCGCGGTCAATATAGTAATTTCGTGATTCAGATTTCATCTTTACATTATAACTAGGTACACGTTTTAATGACGGTTCCATCCATTTCATCTCAATATTAAATAACAATATTATGAAGGCACTTATGATACTACTAATAGGATAATTTTATTTATGGAAATACTGTTACGCTTACATAATGTTTCCTACTTTTCCATGTAAAAAGCCCAATGGGGAGTTAATAAATAAAAGCATCTAACAACCTTTAACTAAGCGATTACTGATTATATTTGGAATTTAAAAAAATTATGCCATTTTAGCCTCTGGTGATATTTCAGGATATTTTATTTCTATCAAATGCAAACAAAAAATCTGTACCGTGTAGTTACTATTCATTCAGTCGAGTAACTGCCACACCCCCCAGCCCAACCCTATCTGTCCAATTTATACTTCCTCTTTTTATTATTATTTTTAGATAAATTAAAAGTTTTTTTAATCACCGCAAACTAAAATGTCATCTTTTTGGTCAAAATAAGCTCAGGAATCGCTGGTTTAAATAAATCAGGCATGTCCCTTAACACCCTGTATAGCACTGATGTCAGAATTAATAGGCTTGCTCAAAGTACGATTTCGACGACTGGAGGCGAACGTCACATTACTCCCATTTTGCCACAGCTTTGATTCACCGCCGTCCATGTTTGTTTCGCTTGATTTTAACTGCTGTAATCAAATTACAAAACATTTATAAAGAGGGTCAAATTGTCCCTTTTACTCAAAACAAATAATCTAAATACCCAGTTTGGCTTGATAAGGGTTTGATTGATTTAATTATACGTGAAAAAATAGTCCACAAACTATATAGGGAATACGGGACATTGAGATTGTATATGGAATTCTTTAAAATTAGGCGTGAATGCAACAAATTGTCAGGATATGTTATAACGACTATATTAAGCATACAGAGTATGATATTTTTAATAATATAATGCGTTTCTGACGTTTCTGAGAACATTAAGTAGTACCGATCGCGACGTATCTAAGATTACGTATTTTAAAGACAGAAGAGCCGATGGTACCAAAAACAATCGATATTTTGCCGATTTCTTCAACTACATAATACTTCCAATGCAAATTGAAATCTGTTAGATGTACGTATTGAACTCAATGAAATTATAAAACAAATTAAACTACTTGATCCAATTAAAAATTCCGGTCCTGACAACATTCCACCACTACTCTTACAGTAGTGTTATCCGCCTTGCTTAACCCCTCTGTACAGTCTTCAGTCATTCTTTATCGAAGGGTATTTTTCCTGATCTATCGAAATATATTTATATATCCCCGATCTTCACAAGGAGGGATAAAAACGAAGAAAAAAATCATATACCGATTTGCGTATTATTATCAACAATTCCAATATTTTTTGCGAAACTTATTCAGGACAAAATAATTGGCACAACTAAAGACAGCATATATCCTAAACAGCATGGTTTTATCACCGGGAAATCAACACTTACTAATCATATTCTCTATCAAAATTTCATTTCTGATGCAATGACGGAGAAGCTTCAAATTGACTTTATTTACAATGACTTCAGCAAAGCGTTCGATGAGGTTTGCCACGCAATTCTTATAGAAAAATTTAACATATTTGTAAAAAGCATTAACTTTGTGGCTCGCCATAATTTACAATAAAAAACACATAAATTTGTTGTAGACCACTTTTATTTTATCAAAACTCTACCGGTTTCGGAAGCACCCTTCCTTCATCAGGAGAATATTAAAACTAATTTATGATATAAAATATTGACAAGACATATAAATTTTAGGTGTTGGAGTGGGGGGTAAGCAAATGGGTAGGGGTAATTGTAGGATTTCCGGGAAGAACAGAGCGATTTATTGGAAAATATTCAGAATGGGACTAAAAGATAAGTTAATTTGGTTATTTAAAATACTAGCATTATTATTAA
>JAHDVE020004025.1:0-21918 GCA_022606495.2 Halesus radiatus
GATTTGTATAAAACTGAATACATATGAATGTTTGAAGATTTTCAAACTGTGTTTTCGGCTCTCAAGGAGTTAAATATTTCAATAGTTTTTGTTTTTTTTTATTTACTGGTAAAGAGCTTCTTTTGGCGAATATTTTGATGCCTATATTTAACTTTTTTGTTTGTTCGAACTTGCAGCTTTATAATGGGCCATCGATATGTACAATGTATATACACCAATCATATGAAAAAACTTTGCCAAAATCTTATTCATCATCTCAAAAAAGACAAAAAGGAAAACTTGTTACATAATCATAATATCAGAGCAAAGCAAACAGACAAAATAAACATACCTAAGTGTAATATTGCATTTGGACAAAGAAGCTCTAGATTAATCATAATATCAGAGCAAAGCAAACAGACAAAATAAACATACCTAAGTGTAATATTGCATTTGGACAAAGAAGCTCTAGATTTTTCTCTCTAAAGTTATACGACAAACTCCCACCTAGTATCAAACAAATTAATGACTAAATTAAGTCCAACACAACATGGCTTAGGGAATTACCAGAATAAAAACTGACTAGAGTTTTAATAATATCGTCATTGAAGTTACTGAAAATACCTTACCCAAACCTTGACGTTGAAATACACAATTCACTGATAACCCACTCTCCAAAAGATAGTGCTCCTCAGCACAGGATCTCCTAGTGAGGAGAACTAGGAAAATATTCTTTAATAAATATATCCATATTTATATAGTCCATATCTTAAATTGTCCATTAAAATGTCGATATTATATGATAGTAAATAATAAAAAATAAAAAAAGTATATTTGTGGTATACCGCTTAATAATTTGACTTTAAAATACCTAAAGCTAAATTTTCGTTATTCAGATTCTCCTTGTGTCTTTTATACCAATGCATAAAACGGATGTAATGATCCGTCAATAATTTAATAATAAATAGGATATGGTGATTCTTAAGTATCCAAAGCCGATGTATTAAAAACTAATGGGAAGGTACTTAAACCTATGGTTTTATCGGAACAGGTGGGTAGGTGATACACATGAGAACTAAATAGACTTGTTAATTATCTCTTTAAAAACTAATAGATGCCCACAACTACCCACTTAAAAATACTGCTTATTTATATGAATATTTAAATGCTGTGATTCGTTTTCCCATTTCATTTGTAGTTGGAAATTATTTTTAAATTGAATGGCTTAGATGGCTAACAAATCCAATTTAAAAAAAACGCGTTGCTGATATGTTCAATTTTATTTTTTGTTTTCCCATCAAGCCTCGTATATATCAGCAATTATTGCGGCCATTGGGTAATATGTAATACAACTTTTACACTAGAACCTCAATTCATCCTCAAAGATGAAATTGGCCCTGAGGGAAAATTATTTTACTCACAGCCTCCTGCGTGGAGTTAATGTTAATGTACAAAACAAAGCAGAACGAGACGAGACTAGACGAGACGAGACGAGACGAGACGAGACGAGACGAGACGAGACGAGACGAGACGAGACGAGACGAGACGAGACGTGACGAGACGAGACGAGACGAGACGAGACGAGACGAGACGAGGCGAAGTGACACTAAATAAACTACTCATATACCTACCTATGTAAAATAAAATTTATTTACTTTGCCAAATCCGGACCAGGAATCTTATTGCTCTGCCATGGAGGTCAAGTTCAAATAAGATGACGTGTGTTGAATCCAATCTTCATTAGAGCTAAGCAACTTACTATTTACTAGCAGTATTAAAACATTTTTTTTAATAATATGCAACAACAGTAAATACATAAAACGACATAGAAGTGCCTTCCATGTCGTTTTTAAATAAACCCGCTGTAGACATTGACTTGGTGCCTTTTGGTTCTAGAAATCCAAGGAGGATACACTATTTATACGCACTCTACTTTCTTACACTGCCTGCATTGCATAACGCTATTCCGTTTGATCGAAATTAAATGATAATGAAATTTATTTTTTTTGAAAATTTATGTATTCATGACTTTTGGATCACAAAACACGCCCCTCTTGTGTTCTTTTTTTATTTTATGCACAATAAGCAATTTGGCGTCCTGTTTTAAATTTTAATATATAAATGGATATTCCGCAGAACCACAACCCCATATGTAATAAAACCTGAGCATTGTTACGTTGGTCTAAATGTTCCAGACAGACATGTAAATATCGTAAATCTAGAGTGCACCGTTCGACAGTTTTATTTTATTTATTCAAACATTCACATTACAGCTTTACTTATATAGTTAACATGCAAAATGTATATTTATAAAAAATTACTTGTGTTTTTGAATAGTACGTTTACATAGTTTCTACCTTCTTACTTATTTTATACATATGTTATTATATTATGTACCAAACCACTTGTTATACTCTTTTATACATCCTGCAGTTATAATGTAACCACAGGTAAAACTGTTATTCATTGCGCTGTAACTGCACACTTATATTGTTCCTACTTTCTTCTTTTACACTCTAATAATTACCATATTATTATACTCCTTTGTATAACTATGTTATTAATGTGTCAACATGTAGAGGCCTTCTAGGCGTGAATAAACAAATAAATACATATTCCAACCAGAATTTTAATTTAAAAAAAATCCAAAACTTTATTCAACTGTAACAGTGCCCTACCTACCATCTAAATCTCTATAGAAAAAAATGAAATAACGTTGTAGTTTCAATCATAGTACTCAAGCTCACTTAAAGGTCACGAGCCGCCACTGACTGTAACAATAATTTCAGGACTGAATAATTCAAAAACTCACCTCTACCTAAAGTTCACGCAGAAGGTAATTCTTTTTCAGATAGAGTAGATATGTTCACCTGCATAGAATACAATTACGAGAAAATTATGATAGCATACATCCTCAACAATTACTAATAATATACGTGTCTAGAGCATAAATATGAGTGAATGTGCTGCGTGCTTTGTACTCGTATATTCGTCTTTATTGCAAATTATATTGAATTATACATGGACAATGTTATTGCTGAATTAGTTTGTGCGACATTTAAAATATTTTGTTGTTGTATTTTAGGAACACGATCAATACTATCGATGTACCTTCAATAATGTTTTACACCCGTTTCAATATTATAATTTAAATTTTATAACAAAATATTCAAGATAATAAATTAATATTACAAAATATTTCCCACTTTTCACCGTACCGTTCCACCTTTATCCGACTGATTACCTTCTATATACCATTTTGTTACTCAGAACCACCTCCGCAAGTATTAACGAGCCTTCGTTTAAAATTCCTTATTGTTCTATTGCAATCTCCTCGGTCCCGTCACCCTAAAATTTATACCGCGTCCCCATGCTTTATCTCCTGCGTTGGAGTCCTAAATTAACTATACCGACCGCAGTGCGGTAGCCTCAACATGGATATTTGGTCACATTGGCGACCGGTGACCCAAATTTCAGGAGGTGTACATATTAAAATTATTTCTTTAATGAACGCAAATTCACTATATAATGAATACATATCTACATGTTTTGAAACTCATGGTTTCCTCATGTACCTGTGTACCCTGAAAAATATTATCATGTAAGCGTGGACAAATTATTAACGTAGACAAAAAAATATCAAAAAGTGGTGAGAGTACTAAATAATTGGGTGTTAATGTAAAAATACTTATGCATATAAAATAAACCAAGTTTTAATAATTTTCATATTCATCTTGGAAAATAGAAATTTTAACAAAATCAACAAATAACAAAGGTATCAGATTAACAACAATTATTATTAATATTGTATTAATTTCACAAAAAAAATTAAATGGTGGATATTTAAAAAAAGCTTTTGGTATTTAATAATATTTTATTCACTATCACCACTTTTTCTAAATTTTATAATTTATCTAATTTTAAACCAAATGTATTTGTATCTAATATTTGTAAACCTTTATTTACCTCAAATGAATTATTTGTTTCCAAAATGTTGGCGATTTCAGAATTATTAGTAGTACTCAAATTTATTGGTTTCGAGATATGTAGATATATATTTGTTAAATAGTGGTTTAAACAAAATATATTTTATAAATGAATTAAAAAATATAATTTGTATTCACCACTTATAAATACATACATATATATGTACATGTTTTGAAAGCGATGCTCTCTTCATCAGCAATATATAAATACTAAAAATAATAATGTGAAGTATAGACAAATGATAAAAATTAGAACACAATAATGTAAGAATAGACAAATTATAAAAACGAACAAAAATTAATTAAAGTACATAACTAATTAATCAAAAAAATATTATTAAACATTGAATAACAAATTTGCATTAGAAATTAAAAAAAAAAAAATTATTATTAAAATTAATATGAAAATAAATTCAAGCAACAGGTTTCATTTTAAATATTGGATTATTTATTAAATTTACTTCACTATTAACGCTTTTCCTGATTACTAAAATTTCAAATCTATTTAATTGTAAACCGGTTGTATTTGTATGAAAAAATTTAAAACCTTTATTTATATTACACTATTATTGACATTATTATTTTCAGTATTCAAATATTCCTGACGAATAAACCATCGCTTTCGAAACATGTAGATATTATATATTATAAAATAGTTAATGCAAAGTATATTTTTTTAGTAATTTATTAATAATGACGCCACAAAGTGAATACCAATCGTTTGAAGAAATTCTAAAATATTTTTATTTGTTTTTTTTATTATTATTTTTTTAAAATTTAAATTAGGCTTATGCATTTTAAGGTACTTGGAGTTTAAAAAAAAACATTAAAAATATGAAAGTTGTTTGGTTACGAGTAGCCTAATAATATTGGAATTCTCATAACTCCCATCAATAAAAGTAAAAAATGTCACCGGTGAAATATTGGGAAACTTATGTAATTAGCAGAGGATTAAACCCGCGACGTCTAGTTGTCCGAAACCCGACGTTTTAGACCACTAAATCAGAAATCGGTTAAAGATTGGCTATATTAAAGTTCTTTCAACGTGGATAGAGATTTTGGTATCGATTGGGCTATCGTGTTCCTGGAAAATGACTTAGTTCTGTATAATATTGTCGATCGGTTGAATTCTTTTTTTTTTACCTGAAGTTAGTTACGTTATAAAATTTCTTCAAGCTGTTGTCAGTAAATACTAAAAGTTGATAATAATATTGGACCAAATAAAGAGAACCCCCACCCCTTTATCTTCACCGAGACTTCGGAAAGCTAATCGGTTATTTGCCGATACTTACGACATTTTTCCACTTGTGCAGTGCTCAAAATAACAGTGATTTCTCCTTTGAAACATTTGGTCTCTCGGATCCGTATTATTTATCGGTCTCTTTTAAATATTCAATTAAAATAACGAACCTAGTGTGGCAAATATTAAAATGCACCACGGCATAATTCAATACACGAGGCGGCAAGTATCAGGTTCTTCTTCTGCATAAGCCCCCCGGGTCTGGACATAACCTCCCTCAAATATTTTCAAATTTATAGTTTGTCTGTGAGTAACATTTGAGGCTAATTAAACATATTTTCGGTTGATTATCAATTCTCTGTGCCTTCTTCTTCGTGAGCTTTCTGGCGTCCAGCTTTGGACATATTCGATTCTCCTGAAAAATTATCTCTTATTGCTAATAAGGTGTATATTTATTTGGGGGTGCAACGCACAGCTGTTCTTTTAGACGGGCCGTCCCTGCTTAGTCACCGTTCTCCTTGTATCTCCTGCGTTCCTGTTTCTCCTACCTCCTTCCACCTTCATTCTGTTGTCAGGGAACTGGTAATTAACCACCTCTGGAGTACAGCGGATGGGAACAATGTCGCTCATTAAAGCAAAAAAGTAGCAATAAATAGATTGCGGTGGAGAATCAATTGGCCTGCATTATGTAAATGATTGTAGAGACATCTCTGTTTGCATGCTGGAACCAGCTTGAAGGCTGTATATACTTAAAAGAGGTTCACTCCTCTTTACCAGTTCTCGCTTTCTTTCCACTTTCTTTAGTAAGTTAACTTTATCTTATTCTTCGATCTCATTATGTTTGGGTGTTTTAAAGAAACACTTACATGTGCATAAATTATGTTAATAACTTCTCTTAATCAATGAACGTTATTTCATTCATTAATTTCTACTAGAATATCATTATAAAGTTGCTTGGACCGGTATATAAGATATTTTAGCGTGTTGGAATGCTATTTTAATTGTAATCTTATTAATTTCTGGTCGTATCTCCTGTTTCAAAGATATTTTTCATTTACGCCTTAGATTTTATGAAAAATCAACGCCTTAGGTACATGTTTTAATATATTATATGTATGAGTATTAAATATGCATTACTCTTCCCAACGTTCATAATCTGCTCAATCACCTCTGCTTCAAACTGAACGACCGCTGACATAAATTTAGACTCAAACGCGACATCTTGGTGTAACCAAGTTACGCTCAGTGTAACTCATAGTTCTTAAGCGATGTTTTGCATTGATAATTTTAGCTAAACGTAAATCTGGTGAAACCATAATAAAGATACTGGCTTATGTTTCATATGATGTTCTCATTTGAATGATATCTTTAGTAGATTATGCGCAATTGATCCTCAATCTATCTTTCTACTTCTGTCCTTTGTAACTATGACAATATTAGTATTTGTCACCCGCCATCTTTTGATAGTTTCTTCCTCTATCAGAAGTTACCTATCATCAAAGCACTCTTTTGAACTGAACGACTTTTAACAGAATCACATAGGTAAAACCTAATCATTACCCACCCATCCACGGCCCCACGCACTGAAGCAACCCTCGGAGTGCGGATTTCGCAAAACGAGTTTACAAATTAATGTTTGAATTTCAATACTCGCCGCAGCGCTGCTGAGTAACGCTCCAAGTGAAGTGTTTATGGTCGCCGGCTCATGAGACGACCTCAGAATTTTACCCGGTCCAGGCCTTTTAATAGGGCCTCGTTGGAAACGGGGATATTTTATTGGAACCTAAAGTACAAGGGATGGAGAAGGTAAAGAAAAAAAGAATATTTCCAAAATGAATGCAAAAGGTTTATTTTGTTTTATTTAAATTAAACCAAATGTGTCGCTGCCAAAACATGTGTCATATTCTATCAAAACACAAAATTAAATTATTTAGAAAAAACTTTTTTCAAATAATAGAGGTGTCATGTTTGTTCCTTGTGGAAATCCATAAATATCCAAAATGACGTCGTTAATGAAATTTTGATATATTATTAAGGTAATAATACCAAAAAATTTGGAATTTGTTGTTGTCTCCCTGTCAGTATGTAAAATATATGACAAATTATCGGAAAATAAGGTTATGGTATTGGGGAAAAAGTATAAACATATTTTACGTTATATACCTATGACCACAAAGCAAAAAAACCTGGTTACTCTGTCAGCAAAATCTCTCCAACTTCTTCTCACAATTCCTTTTTCCGAATAGTTCTGCTAGTACTTTATTTTTATTTTTTAAATTTTATTATTGAGCTGTGTTTCGGAGTTCAAGGTCATTTTCCTGCCACGACTAAAAGCCATTTTCAAACTGAACATTGAATCACAATAATAAATAACTAAAATTTATGCAGAACTAAATAATAACATTGATAAATTTGATTAATTTTAAAATTAAGTTAAATTCAATAAAGTTAAATCGAATTACTCTAGGCACAATGGAGATTTAAAATAATCCTCAGATTAAACGTAAACAGATAAAACAAACGCTATAATATTGCGTGCGTATTTTATTAGAAAAAAGTGGTTTTAAAACTTGAGCGAATCCGACTAAACAACTGAACTATAACATCAGACCTTCTGTTAAAAACTAATAGTATTTTGAATTCTTCAACAGCATCGCATAGTTTTAACCCAGTTGGAGGTTTATTTCTTCATTTACAGCAGATTTAAAGTCCAGATAAACTTTTTATACAATTATCTTTTTTACTGATTTTTCTAAAGTATTGCTGAACCCTGTGCGTGCTCACAGTGGGTCTCTGAACGTTCGCACACACCACCAGCGAACAGCACACAGTAATAGCACCCAGCACCCAGCACCAGCTCACAGTACACAGCACACACTGGACGCTGGGCATGTGACTGGCTTAATTTAATTCTGATGTCTCAATACCTCCCAACTAGCTGTGCCATTACACGCAAGGGGTAAGGAGAGACGTGCCAGTGGAACTGAACCTTTGAAAATTATTTCATATTTTTTTTTGTATGATACTGAAAGCGTTCAAGCTGCCGAGAACGAGTGGGGGTAGGGGAATTGGGGAACGTTGTCAGTATGAGGGAGATTGGGGATGCGAAGTAAAAGAGTGCAACGTTTGGAAGCATCTGCCTATTAAATACTTCTGAAATATTTGCTATAATTGTTGAAGCTACAGTATAGCAGCCAGCACCCCTCGATAAAGAATACAAAAAACCATCAAGTGAAGCAAAATTTTTAAGCTATTTCTTCAAAAACTGTGATTTTTGTATTTTTGAAGTTTATATTTATTTAGTTTTTTCCGTATTATGTTCATTAATTTCTATGAATCATAAAAATGCACAGCTGTCTGAATAATAAAAAACTGACATACTTGCAGCACTTAAGAGTAACATTATTAAAATTAAGTTATACAAATTAAACACAAAAACAATGAATAACTTTAAAACACAGTTGTATATAATTATAGCTCATAGCTATTGATAAAATTGAAAATTTCTTAACGCCAGACGTCATCGTTCAAGATTTTTAACTATGACACATAACCAGATATTTTACTTTGTTGTTAGTATTGTAGGATTATCTGTTCCACATTAACGATAAAAATCTTTTTAAAAATGATAAGTGCGCTCATAAATATTTGAAAGAAATAAAGATTCAACAGTACATGGTTCGCACTTTTGTATGCAATATTAGTACCTTTACACAATTCTGTAAAAGAAATAAGCCGGTATTCCAGTATAAAATGTTGCTGACCCATCTCTCCCTGGGTATGCAGAAGTATACTCTCGCCCAATCAGTGCCCATTATATGTTAATGTGCCCATTAGAATACCTGGTCCAGCGCGGAGGCTGCGACTGGGAGGCATAAGAGCGCAAAAACTGATCTTACTGAGGCTCCTGGACAGTTCAGTATTTTCTAAGAAGGCTTAGATTACTGGGAACTGAGATTAAAATATACATAAAACCGATGGTTACATTTCCGAAAAAGAGCAATAATTTGCTAAATCATTAATAAAAAATATTACTCTCCCTCCTCTTCTCCTTGACCATTACCTTTGACAGATATTTTTAATTGGCCTATTTTTAACTCTGGTGTAGGTAATACCTATACCAGAGTTACAAACTTTGTAAATGTGGACATATTCAACACATCGAAAAAGACATAACACATCGTAAAAGAATATCTCTTTCATCAGTTTCCCTATGGCACATCTGTTCTAAACCAAGTGACTCCCGATGCTGTCGACTGGTTGAATAACCTCAGCATCCCACTATGACCTCCAACAACTCTGCTCTACCATACGAAGAAGAAAAAAGACTACATCAGTTTGACTATTGAGACTTCCGACAATTAGTGGAAAACTGGAAACATGTCATTATGACGACTATTCTACTGATTTGAGGTAGAAAAAGAAAGCTTGTTTAATATTTGTCTTCTGTTCTCGTATCAGAGGATGGAAATATTCAGTTAGCGGGTTGCAGCCGAAACAACTCATCGAAACTGCACTCTGAACAGTCTCGTGGGTTTTAAATATATGAGATGGGACGTATATTTCTGTCACATTTCCAATCTCTTTTGTATTTTCAATGAACTACTATTGTAAAAATAAAAAAAAAAGTGAAAATATTATTAATTTATTTAAAAATAATAAATTGACATTAAAAAATCCTCAAATTCCTAAATTATAACTACTATTGTATTCATCACTTCTTATGATATTTAGATAATTTAAAAAAATGTATATGTATATGTCTAGTTTAGTGATGCAATTTTTGGCCATTCGATCAAGAACTAGACATAAACTAAATAGTAACATCACAAAATCAGTTAATGTCTCCAAGGTATTGCAATTGAGATTGCGCATATAGGTTAATATTATTTTGTTTGTAAGTTTTATTTATTATGTACTTTTGCTATTTTTGATTTAAATCAAAATCAGTCAAATTCAAAATCAAATCAAAATCAATCAAAAATAAATTAAAAATAGCAAAAGTACATAATAAATAAAACTTACACACAAAATGTCTAGAGATTGCTATATAGTGAATGCCGAAAAAATACAAGAAAAAGGTTAATATTAAATAATTGGCATTACAGGTAATTTGGTTGTAGTTTTAGAAAAAATAACGGCTAAATAATATATCGCTACATACTCTTCTTGTAATTTATTTGTCTGTTTTCAGGTAATTTACCATTTAGCAGTGTATCTTTGAAGCGTAAAAGTGATAGGTTACTTAACAATTTTTTTTTCAAGAACTACAGCAAAATTATCTATACTTCAAAATTGCCTTGCCTTACCGAACCTGTATAGGTATCTGTATATAAATATATACATACTTACGTTTACAACCAAACAATAATTTACATCAATTCTTGATTCAGTATACCTATGATTTCCATATTGTGCGAAAGATTAATAAAAATGTTTTTGAAACTGGCATATATACGCGGAAATGTTTTAAATGTAGATAAATATGCTGATATTAAATTTTTTTACCAAAACCTAAATATAATTGGAGTGTTTACCATTTTAGCTACAACCCACCCGACTTCAAGATTACCCGCGAGATCGCAGTGCGCTTGAAGTTTTCACTTATAAGGATACGGAATCCTAACTAGCTACCACCAAAAGCGTCTCTCCTTTCAGATCAGTCCCCTCTCCCTCCCCACAGTCCTCCCATCCCTTGTAAAGCCTTAGGAATAAGGTTTCTCCGGCGGGGCAAGAAGAAATAAGCTACCAGGGGAACAGCAAGTATGAAGAAGTAAAAAGAAATGAAACGATTAGGATACATAAAGGCTGAAACCAAAAAAACGAAAATTTTCCTTATTGATATACATATATATATATTACAACTGGTATAACACAGTCGTTAATAAATATAAAACGCTCGTAAATTCATCACCCATCCAAACTAAACATAAAATCCTAACTTAATAATAATTACTTGCAGAACTTAATAATAACATTATTAAATTATATTTACGTTAAATTTAAAAAAAAATTAAATGTAGTTCTACGAATTAAACACAAAAACAATTAATATAAAATCCTAAAAAAATTTAAGCATGATTAGTTTTACATATATCAAATTATTATATTTAATTAATTCAAACAAAGTCCATTGTGATAGAAAATTATAAATATTTTTCAAAATCTCTCGACCAGTAACCGATGCAAATCAATATACAAGTCCACGCGGATCAACCCAAGAATCGTGTCATATTCAAAATGGCCATCATTTGGAATATCATTATGTCATCTTTTTTTTTTAAATTCCAATAAGTCCAATCAATATAAATTTCAATTCCCCATAAGTTCAGCTAGTATTAATCAGACACTCTTAAGACCAAAATTAAAATCGGTTTTATCGGCGCATTTATAGTTTCAATGTTTAATTTTTACGGCTATTATGACAAATAAAAATGACAGAGCGAGATGATGTGTGCGGGGGAGACGGATTATGTCGGGTGAGCTCTCACGACGCTACTCGACGCAGATTGCTGGTCGATAGCATCGTGAGAGGCTAACTTGGCGCCCGGCGTAGCGCCTGGTTGGCATTTATGTAGAGGCCGAAAATGGCATTTTCGGTAGTCATCCAGCGACGCTTGAACCGACATCAGCTCTGCTCCCCCGACTACTCTACCTCGCTCTTCTTGAAAACCGACCAGCCTTCTCTGACCCCCCGCTGACCCTTGGACTATCCCCCGGACTACCAAGGCTCACAGAATCAGACCATCGAATCACCACGGACAGGGCCCATAGAGCAGCAATCGAGATTTGAACAAAACTGTATTTTGTGCAAAGCATTTGTACAGCCACAGGAGTTTTTGTACAAGAAGGAATTTTGTGCAGAAGCAAAAGGAAACGCCACCCCTCCCCTCCAGCCCACTTCGCAGTTCGGGATCAGCCGGCCTCTACAGTTCGCTTGTGTGCCAAAATACGTCTGACACAATAACCATAATCCACATTGTTAAAAAATCCTCCATAACTGAAAAACAATAACTTAAAAGAGTTACAGATATAAATGAAATACGTTTAGATGAGGAAAATACCAGTAAATGTCTTATTTCAACACGTTTTTTTTCAAAATTTATAAAAGTAATTTTTTGAAGATTACCGTTTTCGATCATAATCGTCTGAACTTACTTAGCAGGTTCACAGCAAACGGGAAGAGGTTAGAACAGACCAGGAGACGAGGCCTATTCTGGTTCTTTATACAGAAAAAAGTCATTTTCCTTTTCCTTAGACTTAAAGACTTCTGGCTTAACTGCGGGTCCGATTCTCTCAGATGACAGCTGTCAGCTGTCATTCAGCCAATGACAATCATTATAAATATCAATATTTGCGTAGGTTTAACAAGAGAAAAACGCAATATTAAGTAAGTAAACAATGTTAATTACAAGTTAACAATATTAATTATACGTTAAAAATGTTAATTATAAATAAATAATATTATGTATAAGTTAACAATGTTAATTATGAGTTGAAAATATTAATTATTTGTTAAAAATGTCAATTTTAAGTTAACAATGTTAATTATAAGTTAACACTGTAACAAGTAAAAAATGCACAACGGCAGGCGGCGCCACAGATATAACGCCATAGATATACCACGGCGGCAAATACAAATGACAGAATAAAAAGGTAAATACTATCTAGTGGGGTATGTGCCCCTTTTCAAGGTATTCTTTGTTAAAAGGCGTATTTATGATGTTTAAAAAAAGGTAAAAATTGATTAAAATGCATTATAATTAATACAAAGTAATTGTTTTTAAAAGTTTTGGTTCAAAACCTAACTTTTATCTGGTATAGGTACTTTACAAACACCGCAATTTAGATAAATCGGTTTAATTAGTAGCATTATTATGCAACAACTGATTCACTAATGATGTTTAAAGTCAATGCTTACATAATATTGAGTTTTAATATCTCGGATGACAGCTGTCGTTCTCTGAATGAAAGCTGTCATCCGAGAAAATCGGAAACGCAGCTAAGCAAGAAGTCTTTAAGCCTAACGAAGAGGATAAGGAATTTTCCTTAAAAAGAACCAGAATAGACCTCCTGGAGCATAGCAAGTGGAAGAGGTAGGCTTCGCGGCATCAGAAGGCTCCGCCGTTAAGGGATGACGTGCGCACATTGCGCATGTCAGTATCGCCGTGAGAAATTGCCCCTGGATGTAATTTAAATTCCTGACAATTTAGCTTTGTTCGTACAGAAATGGTTAAATGCTGCATGTGAGAACGGGCTCATTTGCAATGGAATTGAATCAACGTCTTCTTTTTTATTTAACGATGTTTATTTGTGACAGCCGTAGAGCCATCTGGGTGTTTAAGGTTTCATATTGAACAATCAATAGTTTTAGAATACAAACGAAAAATGTATGTTAAAACCGATTTGGTTTCGTATAATTTTAAACGAAGTAACTCTGTTTTGCACTATGTCATATTATGTAAATATTTTTGAATCCGACCTACTTTATATGTCAGTAAATGAGTTCAAAATATGAATATGAAAGATGTATGAATAACAATGGTACCAGAATTTTAAAATCACTTTAAAACCATAATATTAAAAAAAAAAAAATGGGATTTAGATCAAATTAATTACTAACCCTTAAGACATAAAGTCATCAGACCGCAAAGAGTGTTCAACGCAGCAGATCGTCTAATATGCGGTGCCACTAAATGCTGTTATATCATTCCTCTTCTACGTGATTGCCTACACTAGATTTGAGTCACAGAAAGAGTTCAGTTTAAAATTTGTCTTATAGTGTATACAAGGCACTAAGCGGGCTGGCACTATCATACTTGAGGGACAATCTCACTCAGAGAGAGCTCACGCTCAGATCGGCCAAGTCTGATGCGTCGAACAGACTGGTTGAACCCTCTCGTACGAATGCTGCTAAGTTTGGAGAGAGAGTTTTCAATGCACTGGGCCCACATTTTTTTAATGACTTTCTATTTGATTTGAGGTTAGAAAGCAATTTCAAAACCTTTAAGAAAAGTCTAAAAACACATTTATTTAAAAGGGGCTACAAACTTTAACAAGATGTAAAGCGTTGAGGTAATGTTAGTTATTAAACGGCGCTCAGAAAAATTGACCATTTATATTATGTAATAATAAGTATATTTTTACGCGGCATCACACTCGTTGGTCATATATTATATACATAGTTTTATATTATTGACCGATGAACTGGTAGATGCTTTCTGTTAACCTTACGATATAAGTAGTTACAATAGATTATCCATAGTTAGTAGTGGGATAGAGCCTTTAAAGAAAAATAATTTATACACCGCCCCTAAGGTGATTTTTCACAAAACGGCGATATACAAATCACCCTGATATTAATATAATTATTAAATTAACGTTGGGGGTTGAAAGTCAGCGGGAAAAGCTGTAAAAAAATTATCATGCTGGAGCTCACCGTCCGGTAATCTTTACTGTTTTAGCACAGAGATTTCTGCTTCTTCATTATGTTTTGCCGTATTGTCAATGTAAATCTTTGCTAAACTGACTTACTAACATTACGCCGTTTCTTCGGCAGGCAGAAAAAGTGGACCGCCACACAGCTCAGTCATAGTACACACTCCTTGCGTCATTCACCTTCATACGTCGTCTCATACATACTATTTTATTATTATAACTCTTAACATGATCCGAATCAGGTGTTTGATTCACTCGAATCGTGCCTAGGACGTCCCCGACTTATTCTACTTATTAATTATCCTCAAACTAAGGATTTTTTGAGGAATGCCATAATCTGCTTACTAAAAAGGGGTTTCACAAAAATTCTGCCTGTCTGTTATTGTGCACTGTATTGTGGGAATTTAAAAAAATAAACGGATTTAAATTGTAAAAGAAGTACTGGGAGCGGAGTTTCCCTTTGTTGACTCATCAATGCGGTATATCGCGGACCTTTCATTTTATGAAACAAATAATACCTATCGAATAATCTCTCGTTATATTCGGATTTCGAGGGGTGCGCTTTAGGGGTGGCTTTATATTTTAAAACAAAAGTGTGTTTAAACACATTAAAATTGGTTGTTAATTTTTTTTTAAATACGTAGGAGTTAATAATAATATAAGTATCCTCCTTTATCAGCTGTGTTATTTTTTTTCCTAAACAAATATTTAAACGATGCAAGTCCGTGTGTACTATAGTCTGTAAAAAATGTGATATTTGATACCGACTCATACAGTAATCAAATTAATGTTCAAATTTAAGATAGTATATTTACCGGTAGGTACAATTTTTACTCGGTTTGAAAAAATGGTAACCGACTACGTAAATCGAATTGCATTTGAACTGATAACCGAGCATTCTACACACCGAGCCGTGTTATTTCTGAATTACTGAATTTATTTTTTATTATATTCATATTTTGAAAACAAATCATTATTTTGACATAAATAATGGTTTAAAAAAAATTACACACAAATACAGCTAATTTTGGAAATTTAAAAAGTGTTTATAGTCAATTATATATTATTAAAAATTTAAAAAATAAACATGTTTATCACTTGTCTATTCTTGACGTTATTATTTTTTAGTATTCTTTATATATCTGACAAAGAAAGCATCGCTTTCGAAACATGTAGATATGCAAATATTAATAAAGTGGTGAATACAAAATAATTTTTAATTAATTTATTAATAATGATGCCACAAAGCGAATACCAATATTTTGACGAAATTATAATTTAAAACTTATTTCATGTCCACGACTTTCTGAATTTGCGAGATTTTTTTTTATATCGTTTTATTTTTTTCTTTTTAACTGTTCCAATCAATAGAGCCTGAAACCCCAACAGCTTTAGTAACTTAAAGCTCAGTTTGTACTTCATAACCACCATAGTAGCTACTTTTCACATTAACAAAATATTTATGAACAATAGGACATTAGGTTTCTTATAAATTGCAACCCTGTATAAACAGAAAACCTAACAGTCACCCCTAGATACACAATTTGATGGAAACACGTCCATACTGAGCTTTGAATCTCGGCGCACGGGGACTTTACCCCATTTGTGACGTCACAGGAAATTAAAGTATTTTATCCAATTATTTCCACGTGCACGTTTTAAAAAGCTGGGGGTTTAAAAATCAACCTATCTACGTGCGGCATCTACTGCCAATTTTAACAAGCTTTTCAATTAAGGCATCGCATTGATTTTCCGGTAGACATTTCTAAATGGAATTTAAATTGAGCTTCCTGCGTAAGCGAGTCATTATTCGTTATTTAAATTAGACGAAAGCTCAACTTTTCAGGTTCCTCGTATATATAAATGATTTGATGCCCTTTTCCGATTCCGATTTACGTCATAAATGTCAATCTCTTACTTCCAAATAGCTACCTACAAACCTACCCTAATCCTATATTACATACTGTCTCTTTGTAATATTCCGTAAACTTACCTAAATCATATACTTACTCTGTGTCTTATTTATGGCTATAATCCTACCCTAATAATAATAGTACCTATAACCAACAAAGTATTTTATTTTATAAAAGAATAAAATAATAATAACAAATCTTAATGAAATATGAAACAACAAAAAAAGGACACAGAAAATTAAAAGGTAATGATTGCAACTGAGAATCGTACGAAAATCCTCTGCCTTACTGGGAAACACTCCACTTAACCTATCTTTTTTCACGGAAAATAATCTATGTACGAGTATATAAAAATCAATGTAAGTTGATAACTATGTTTGTTTGTCTTCGATGTTCTCGAAAATCACTGGACCGGTTTCGCTGAAAATAGAACAGTTTGTTTTTATTATTGCCGGGAAAGTTTAGAAAGTAGTTTGAGTGAAATCCAATATGTAAAACTGTTGCTATAACGTTATAAAATTAGTATGAAAAACATTGAACCAGCTATGTTTTATTTACGTTAGCCCATAGATATAACACTCTGGTTAGCCACTGATTGCATATTCAGAAGAAGAAGTTTTTTTGGGTAGAATATTTTGAAAATGGAAAATACGAGTAGGTACCTACTTAAGAACTTGAAAAAATAAACGTTTGGAATGAAATAAAATATTCAAATGAATGTTTCTTTATTTGGAGATAGTTACTATCGCTTTCAAATCAATTATGGCACCCTAATGACAAGCAATAATTCACAACTTCATAACTTTATTCCAAAAAAAAAAATCCCGATCAAGGCCGGGTACACATCAGCTAGTTATTTATAAAACTTAGCAAGTATTTTATTATTTTAGGAGGGAGAATATATTCATTGGGTAAATAATATTTAATTAATTTTTAGATAATGATTCGCTTATCTGCTCTTTACGAATCTGACTCTGGAAACGTAAATAAATATTACCAGAGAATAACGATTTTATGACTTTTTCTAATGACTGTTTATCTGTAAATATTATATGAGAATGTGAATGTAGGAAGCAAAGTCACAAGACCCAGTTGTTTGGCGTTCCATCCTCTCTGTCTAACCTTGGTGAGAAATGGTGATGGTCAGTTAGTTAGTTGAATAATTCCCTACCTTACTCAATTTCTCATAGGTATTCTTCACTTTTATCATAATATAGATATACGAGTATGTAGATATATATGTATGTAGGTATTTACTATCTAGTCGAATTTATTTTAAAGTATATTAGGTAGCTACCTAAGCACAAGTCTGTTTGTTCTAAACAAAATACACTTTTGACAGAATATTGTAGACATTTAATCAATTTGAACTAAACATGACCATTACTATAAAAACGTCCAGGTTTTTGTCAAAAATCACAAATTTTTTAATGCATTTATTAATTCATTGTTTTAATTTATATAAAATGAAGAAACTGATACATGGTGGGGCGCTGGAACTGACTTATTTCAGGATTGTTTAGCAGAATTTCGATCGGCAAAGCTCGTGTTCAACTTATACGTTTACAAATGATTTACGAGTATTTTATGTAGATTTTCGAACCAGGAAAAACGTGTTTAACTTGGAATATGTTTACAAATGATTTGTGAATAATATATGTGGATTTATGCCTATTTGAAACATTTATGACAATGTACATTCAGATTTGAAATAATGTTTCACATTCAAGTTTGACAGTTGATATTTGTAATAAACAAAAACAATATCATCCACAGGAAAACCACCCTGACTTAAATTTTTAATTTTATAATTTTGATCTGTGAATTTTACTTTTTTTTTAAATTATTTATTAATCATCTAATGCAGAGCTGTGTTAATACGTAAGTTACAAAAATACAAAAGATCGCGTTTCCATATAATTATCTTCCTTGCAAAGCGTTAAGAGGAACGGCTGCGCGGCCCTTTTCATACATAACTTAATTTTGGATTTGAGGCCAAATTACTCATTCAAACTGAATGATGTGTTTTTTTAATTAAAGATTTGGCAAATATCTAGTACGCATGAGAAGTATTTTATTTATTTTTGTTTTAAATTATGAAGTATATTCCATGAAAAAAAAATAATTTTCAGAATTTTAGAGGCAACTTAGAAAATTATTTGCGGGTTTATTGTATTTTTTATTATTTTTAATTATTATATTCGCTAACGAAACATTTAAAAAAAAAAAGAGTTTTTTCGGGTCGATTTAAATTATGTACGGCAAATTTGTGTTTTTGTTCGTTTTTAATTTAATTTAAAGTCCACCTTCATGCCTATTTTGTTTTGTTTTGTTTTTTTTTTTATTATTATTTTATATTTCATTATATTTTCAAGGCAGACGTGGTAAAACTTTTTTTTAAATCACCGTTAGCCCCCAAATAAAATTTAATGATGCCTGTAAAATCGCGAAAAATCAATTCCGTCAATAGCCTATATTTCATAATGTAAAACAAAAATAAATAAAATACTTCTCATACGTGCTAGATATTTACTAAACCTTTAATTTAAAAAAAAACACACATATCATTGGGTTTAGGTGAGTATTTTGACCTCAAATCCAAAATTAGGTTTTGTATGAAAAGGGCCGCGCAGCCGTTCCTCTTAAATTTCAATAATGAAAAGTTTAAAGATAAAATTATCTAATGATGTGGAATCATCTCCTTTCGGAAAGTACCACTAACTTTATGGATTCCGTTTAGTTAAAGTAAAAAATTGTACTTTTATAAACTTACATTATTCTTCCTATGAGCAATCTTGGTGTTTAAAAGATCGCAGCGCCCTCGTTTTTGTGTCTACCGTAAAATTTCGGGCTGTACCCACTGAGAAATTTTCGAATTTGATGTAAAATTAATAGATGCAAGATTTTACATTTTAAGGTTGTGATTTCATTTGTAAAATTTGACGAATCTTGTTAAAAAAATTTGCAACTATCGTCAGGAAATTAATTTATGCGGCCAATGAATGCCACCGCTATATTTATAGTAGGAAACAGTTTGCATACTTTGTACATTTCTATGATCGTGTACTTTCCCCAAAAAACAAAGGGTTTAAAAAAAATAAACCATGCTGAAAAAAGGTAGAGGTATTGCAGCACAATAGCCGTCTGGCAGATTGGAAAAGGGACACATCAGCATATATATGTTAAAACGTACAATATAATGTGTTACGTTCCTACCTACATAACACAGTTATATAGTTTCGGTTGTGGAAAAATATGAAGAGATATTCGAAACAATGGCATTTACAACAATGAGGCGGCCAGACTATTCGATATATTATCATGTGTAGACCTCGCAGTATGTGGATTTGTATATCAAACAATTATGTTGGTACTATATGCTAAGCAGAAGAGAGGCACTTTATTTTGCCATTTCTAAACGGACTGACTATATTTCAACGTTAACCCTTAAATGCACATATCTTGCTGTTGTTTTTGTTTTTCGATTTTCAATCTCTTTGGGTGAATTATTGGGGGAAGGGAATCCTTGAATAATTAATTGCTGATTTAAAAAAAATATATATTCGGTAAAGGGAAAATGTTTTGTTTTAAAAATAACTTTATTTTCACCAAGTCAGCTGGTTGCAATACAACTATGAATAATTTATTAAATTTCAGGACAGTAGGTATTAGAAATATCACATGCAGTTTATTATATTATATCAGATAATAATGTACCGTAGACGGCACGGACATATTCTGATAAAAAAACTCATACACATACCATGAATTTTTAAATATTTACCTGACAAAAAGATAATGATTTTCCGTAATATTTAAACAAATTATACTTACATATAATCTTTTTTTATGTTAACAGTATGAGCAATTGGAAATTAATGAACGAACGAATGAACCTAATATAACACTAATTAATAAAGAAAGGAAAATTATTTATTCCCCACTTCTCAGTATGTTCACAAGACCTAAACTATATAACATATTTGAATAAGTCAATAGCGTTCACATTATTATAAAACATTGCCATTTAATGCGGGAAAAACAGATTTCAACTCTAAATACCTCACAGAATAGAAAGTCTATTAACACAATTATTTTCTCAGTAAATCGACATCACCGGTAATAAATCATTTTGGGCAACATAAAATTTGAAATTGGGTGGGGTAAATAGAATCATATAAATAAATCATCTCAACGTATCCTAACCCCTGATTGACTGATGGCTTTGAACGCCGAAACTGTCACAATAATAAAACATTAAAATAGTTTCAGAACTTAATGATAACATTATTAAATCTGATTTACGTTAATTTTTTTAAATAGAATTCTACGAATTAAACACGAAAACAATTAATAAATTGCGTATAGCTGATAATTAAGTACGTAGCTATCTAATAGTCGATATTATAATTAATGTTTTTGTCATTTCAGTTTCGGTTGGTCAAAATTGAGCTATGAAACTATTTTTTCTAAGCTCATCCGTACGAATATCATTCATAATATTATTAGGTTGTTAGCAGCTATATTAAAATCCATACATCATTTTAAAGTGAATAAATAATCTTAAATATCTTACCATTACCATTTCCAAAAATATTTGTAAAATGTTTGTAACTTAAGACTACCTGACTACACACATGTCAATATAAAGATGGTTAAAGATCTATTCAGGACTTTCTTTGTTCTTTAACTGATAACCTGTAATATCTACATATCTACAGAGGTTGGAAAATACGTTAAAATAGCTTATACTACTGAACTGATCAGAAAATTTAGCAAAATATTTTTCTATAACGATGACATCAATTACAGCGAAAGAAAAAAAGATTGGTACTTACCAATCTTACACCGGAATTAGAACTAAAAATGACCTATCTCACTCAGTAGGTACTAAACCATACTTAGTGTTTTTTAGCATTCTAATATGTACCACGAATCAGCGATAGGTGCATCTCGATATTAAAACCAGCCCTCGCGATGCATTTATTGCCCGTTCTTACGACATTTGTATTGTATTATAATATCGTATGTACGTAGTAGGTATAAGATATAGGTATGTACGCGTAAACAAAAAATATGCATTAATACGCTAGTGTTTTATGCGTCAAAGGAGACGCCGATACGGTGTTATATAATGCAGCTCCTTCCACACCACCATAACTCATCTCTCCGTCCTTCTCTTTTGCGCACCATTCTCAATGCAACTGCTTTGGTTTGCAGAAATCGACAACCTATCTAAGAACATTATCGTCAACGTTATCACCGTTTACCGGCCTCATCGTTATCGTCGTCGCCTTCATCTTCGTCTTCATCGTCTTCATTGTCGTCTTCGTCGACATCGTCGTCATCATCGTCATCATCG
>JAHDVE020004026.1:0-30658 GCA_022606495.2 Halesus radiatus
AATAATCAACCCATAACTGTTTTTTTATGATATTAAGAAATATCTATCAAATTCCGATGAAATTTCTCTCCCCATGATGCGCGACTTCCCCCTGTTCGTATCCCCACCAGTGGCGGTTCGTTATCTTTTTAACTGGGGTTCATTCAGTCATTCACGAGAACAAATTACAAAATGTACCTGTTGTCCTTCGACGAATCATCGAATACAACGGCACTCACATAATTTAAATAAGGTTGGCGGGAGGGATAGGTACTATAATTACTAACGACTTTTGACAATACGGCGTTTGTCGAAACTTTCTTAACTTAGGAATATAAGGTATGAATTATAATCTGTACGTTTTACTAGTTGAAATACAAATGCCATTAAAAGTAAGCGGTTAGAGAAATGAGAACCTCAATATTAAAAGGTGCATGAGTACCATTTACAATTAGTTCTAAACTTGAATGAAATTATGTTCGCTACGACAACATATATTTATTTTTTACGGTAACTCCAGACAGGAGACCCTGAAGAAAATAATTTCCCTCAAGGCCAATATCATCTTTGGGGATGCTGTGTGGAGGGTGTTTTAGAGGATAGGAAAGAGTGAACTTGGATATTGAAGAGACCCATGTTGTAGGATGGAGGAAACACAGAGGCCGGCAGATCATTCCACAGCCGAGCTGTTGAACACAGGAACGAGTAGTAAAAGCGACACGTTCTTATGTGCGAAATGTCGCTTGTGTGTCGAATGTTGGGCACGCATTTTGGCGTGTTTCCCGACCATGCACCGGTGCCGAAGGGATCAATGACGCTAGTTCCTCAGAGCATCTTCCATTAAAATACCGGTAACACAAGGTAACCGGTAAACCGGTAAAATACCGGTAAAAAATCTATGTGGAAAATATACTTTAAAAACAAGAACAGTTTCCATATAGAAAGTATCATAGCGCAAGAGGTAGCATTCAAAATTTAAAATAAAACGGCTTAAATGGTCGTTAGGTACATTTTAATATTGAGGTACTCAAATGCGGGAACAAGCAAATAAAAACTTACAAATATTTAATATGAACATTTATAATAAAAAAATAACTTGCATTCTTATTGTGCTAAGTTCTGGCTGGCAAAATGACCGATGGGGCCATCTCGGTGCAAGTCGTCAACCTTGCGAGGTCACGTGTCAAAATATTCCTTGAATTCCTTCGTTAACGCTGGGAAAAAACTTCAACACTGTTCGGCCTAGGCTATTTAATTTCACTCTCGGGGGGATTGCCTCATTTTGTATTTTTTTTGTATGAAATATTTGCTAGGGGTCGTGTGCCCATACGTGCTGAATGCTGAATCCATTCAGCGCTGCATCTATAGGAATATCGCGTTGTTCTTGGACCGTAGTGTTCGGTCGCGTGGATTTTAAACTTGGATTTTAAACGGCGCGCTGTTAATAACGTGCTTATATTATAATGCAAGTCAGTCTTATGCTCTGATATTTTAATGGAAGTTCACCGCACAATCGCTCTTTAGAGAAAGCCGTCACTGATCACTTTGATCACTTTAAGAAAAAAACCTCGCCGCAAACAAGTCGAGTGCGTTCATAATGTATATAAATAACGCTCGCATTTCCACTATCTTTTACTATTTGCATTATTTAATGATTGACTTGTGGCCGAAGATGAACGACGTTTGGTTAAAACGGAAGTAACTAATATCTTAGTGTTACTGGAAAGGGCAAAAGGAATATTAAAAATCACGGTCGCTTCGCGATTTTATGGTGGACCCAGAGTGACCCCCATTCGGATCGTACATAAAATTTTTAACTGCAGGTACGTAAATGTTAAAACTGGAAAATATGGTGTATTATATATGTGGTATAGTAAAATACTTTCCATATCGCCCTGGTGTAGGACCACCACTTGAACTTTGAACGTTGCTTGAAGTAGCTAACCAAATCAGATTCTTCGCCACACTCCACTTCCTCATTTCCTACCCTCCTCACTCCGTCAGCCTCTCAACATACCCCGATTGGGGATGCAATAGTCTCACTGGCTCCAGACGTTTGGAAGCAGTTGGAACTATTATGCGGTACTCACATAAAAATACACGCTGTATTCTTACGTTTATCTCCATTTGCAGGAGAATATTTTGTGAATTTCGGCAATCATTTTGCCTATTACTTTTCTTTAGTTGGACAATAAGGACCTCCAGTGAAAAATATAATGGTTTTAAAAATATATATTCGTATAGATCAGCAAATTCCGATTCTGAATTTATAACTTTTATTGTATATAATTATACGTAGATTTTATAAATCGTTATATAAAAATGATTTAAAAACTGTACCATCAAAACACCATGTTCTGTTGGTACCACTGCTTCTGACGTCACACATGCCGTTTTTGAGCCCAACTCTAACCAGATGAGATGTTTTTCCGCTGTTTATTATGTTTTTAGCTTATAATTTTGCTGTTTACAGTTTCATTTCGCTCGTAAAATCATTATGTTTGTTTATTGCGACTAGTTGAGAGTTTTTGCTTGAAAATTCGTACCAATTTTAACGAATTTGTGTACGTAATAATACTCTATACCCCTTCCAACAACAATGTCAATGGAACTTTGGGGATTATTTATTCAGTTATTCTGGAAGCGGGGGGATTTCTAATGATAACCTATTATTTTTTACAATGCATAATATATTTATTTTTATTTCAAGCCATTGAAATTACACCAATATTTGAAACCTATACAATTTATCCAACACATTCAAGTTAATATCTGTCTACTGCTGTCACGGATTGTTGAAGTCCGCAGATGCGCAATGCGCATGCGTCTATTTTAAGCCCATGCGCAGAAAAATGAAAGAGGCTATAAACGCAAACGATTCTGATCTTAAGCTAGTTATTAAAAAGTGAGATATGGACTTTCTTTGAACGCTGATAAATTGTTAATTAGTTGCGGATATGAATGTATTTTTTCACTTAGCTACAATTCACCTACAATAGTAACGAGACTCTGATATTCTACAATGTTTCCTTCAATGAAAAGCAGATAAATTTGAGTATAAAGTTCTCGAAGTTTTGTATGAAATTCATACAATATCGATTACTGCCTATTGAACCGCTAATCCGACTGGCTCGTGTGACGTCACACCCAACAAGCCATAGATTTCGTGCGTTTTGGTGGGCTTTAAAAAATTGAAACTTTAACAATTATTTTAACCATGAAAGGAACTTTAATAAAAAATTAAAAAAAACAGAAAATTAAGTTAGGATGTCAACATTAATAAAAAATAAATAAAAAATGAACTGGAGTTCCTTATTCTTTTTCATTTTTACATATTTTTCTACAGGGATAGTTATTTCGCCTTCCGAATGTATTCTTTGATAATTCTTTCATATTTGAAATCGAGTTCTACAAAAAAACATAAAAAAAAATAATACGTATTTTGTCCACTTTTTTGACATTGATTTGGCCCATCTGGACAATAAATTTTCAACGTTTTAATACTGTGAGATTTATAAAATTTGCCGAAAATAGTCAGGACACTTATACTACCACGGGGTCGTCTTTTCATCCATTTGATAAAATTTGTATGCAATTCATAAACCATCTACAAACACATTACATATAGATTTACATAATCACCCCGGGGAATAGCTAGAAGCTACGGTATGTTTTGTTGTACAAGATTATTTATGTATAACGTGTTACGTATAATACGGTCGTTATTACATTCTTCAAAATTTTCTACTTCTCTTCCAAATTATTTCATGTATTTATTGTTTAAAGGTTAGACATTATAAACATGCTCTTCGGATCGAAATATTACCAAACAACCAAAAATTTTAAGAAAATAAAATGTTTAACTCTTTAACGGAATCTCCTAAACATAAAAAAGCACTCAGTTCTATAAGAATTTGAGCGATTTCAATTTATTCATCTTTCAAAGTTTTTCGACTTAGACCTTTAAAATATGAATTTAGAGGCAAAAAGTTTTTTTTTTAACTCATTATTGATCCAATTATGAAGAAGTCGTTCATTAAAAAAATTGTTATTGTTTCGAATAATCTCAACTAGAAATTTTCAACTAATAAGAAACTCCAGTCCAATTTTTAATTTTTTTTATCAGTAATTACGTTCAAACTTAAATACCAGTATATTTCGTTTTTTTTTCTAAAGTTAGTTTTTATGGTTAAAATAATTTTCAAAGTTTCAATTTTTGAAAGGCCGCCAAAATGCCCCAAATCTATGTTAATCTTGCCCCAAAGTGTTAAATATACACAAAACATGTAATGCAACGACCACCCGATCGCCTAACGTCCCAACCTGAACTCGGTTCGGAGTTGGGACTGTGGCCGATTGTACAGTGACTATAAATTGGTATACTACACGATCGGCTCATTTCAACTACGAAATCCAAACTAATGATGCCATTTCAGATAAAATTTATCGATCTACCGATGTTCATAGAAAGTCTACCGAAATTTATAATATTATTGCCACAATTTGTTTCTCATAATATCGAAAATAAATATTACTAGTCCCGATTATGCATCGGATTACATGCATTTCGCTATTGAGATAATTTTTCATGAAATACGGCGCTATACAAATTATCCAATTATTATTATTATTATTATCATAATATGCATCATGCATATTTGGGAATTTGTTTGGGGGTTAGTTGCAAATTTGAGTTTTTTATCGTCATTATAAACATAGTTCAGCCATGTTTTATTCTTCGCGCAGCACGTCCATCGGGATCGCCTTCCGAACTGGTACTGAACGGCCAATGTGTGGAGGCCGGTTTGTGCGAGTTCGGCCAACTATTTTGAAGGTTGTGCCAACTAGTTCGCCACCCGAACGAACATCATGCATATTTGGGAATTTGTTTGGGGGTTAGTTGCAAATTTGAGTTTTTTATCGTCATTATAAACATAGTTCAGCCATGTTTTATTCTTCGCGCAGCACGTCCATCGGGATCGCCTTCCGAACTGGTACTGAACGGCCAATGTGTGGAGGCCGGTTTGTGCGAGTTCGGCCAACTATTTTGAAGGTTGTGCCAACTAGTTCGCCACGAGTTAACGTTGGCCCAACGCGCGCGAACTACCCCTTTACATAATCGCCCAAACGTTCGAGTTGGGAGGTTGGGCGATCGTGTGATCGTGGCATAAACTTCAGTTATCTAACGTTTTACGTCAGAAAAATGCATAACACACAATTGTTACCTTGTTCTGACCATACTACACTTAATTAAAAAAAAACTGTCATTCTAATAAAATAATCACTAAGTAACCTCTCAGCAATGAACAGAACAGAACCGGTGTATTATATTAATAATGTGGGAAGAGTACAAATTAAGTTATTCTGAAACTGGTTGTTTAGAAGAAATATAGTATACTTCAAAATGTTTTTTTTTTTAAATAGACCATCATTTCAAATAATTTATAGAGGGAAGGGGAGCGTACATATTAATTCTATTTAAATGAAAAAAAAATCAGAAATGGAGTCAAGTTCAGACATAGAACAAATTAAATGTTGATCGGAGTGGAAACAATTATAGATAAGGCTTGACAGGAGATGAGATATTTGTTTAGACGAGGATATAGAATTCGCCTTCCTCGATGTCATGGGGGTAAGTAGTATCGTCATGTTGTGGCTACCAGCAAATATACACGGTCCCAACACCCACCTACTGCTAATCCCACAACACGGGAGACTGAAGATTAATTGATCTTCCGGTCAATGAGAAAAAGATGGATTAATTTATGCATTCTTTAAGTTTATAAAACAATCAATACTATCTAGCATTTTTTTTTAAATTGTGGACTAACTTGCAAGAAGTTATTTCACTGTAACATCAGGCAAAGAGGATGGATGCTTGTCTATGATGCAAAAGCGCCTTCCCTAATCTCGTACATTATTCGAACATTCACTATGCATTTTTACTTTAACTACACATGAGGATCAAGCATTTAATTTAACCCAGTCAACTTTCATCCTTCCATATATTCCATATATCAGGTTCATGCATCACTGCCATATATCTGAATTGGTTTCAAAATTTCATTGCAGATCGCTAGTAAAAAAACAATGCCTACTAACAAAGTTAACTTCCATTGTACTTGAAGGAGGCTGGATACTTATGCTTAAAAAATACCTTCATAAAACAAAGAGAAGAAAGCTCCTTAATTCATTTGGAGTGGGTACTTACACATTTTTTCCCATAAATACTTGTTTGTACAAAAATAAATCCAGTTTTGGCTCCCAAACACGAAAAAAAGTACGAATATACCCTAGGCAAGCATTTAGTCTGCACGCATGCTGCGTAATCTAATATTCGTCCATGAAGAAAAATGTTGTACGTGAATTAATTGAAATTGATTCTCAGCAACAGAGAGACTAGGTTATGGATTTCAGAACTTGAGTGGGATGTTAGGGGAAGTTAACTTGTGTTCTTAATTTTTTACTCAGGTTTAGAAAAAAAAAAACACAAACAATTTGTTGTGATCAATATCAATATCGTGGAGGAAACTTGTAAAACTACTACTGTAATATTTTTTTTGCATTACGTAGATACATGTATATAGCATGTAGATAACATAAGAGAAAGCACATAATACTGTATAATAATTAAAGACAATTGAGAATATTTAAACAACTGAAAACAATTAAAATTAAAACGTGTACAAGTGTTATTATGTCTTGTAAAGTCGATATTAATTCCCAGCTAGCCAGATTGCCCGTTTTAAGGATCCAAATGATCAAGTTATGTGTGATGTATTATGTATTTGATAATTACCATTTTCATTTAATTTATCTCCTAAGTGTGTTATGAATAATAGATATGAATGAATTTAAGTGACATCATTTAATATTTAACCAAGCCTTCTTGTAATATGTTTATGAGAGATTTTTTTTAGATATCCTAAGTTTTTGTGTACATGGTAATAAAGTTTTTATTGCAGTTTTGACCTACATCTAGGATAATTAATTATTTTGAAAGCTCATCGCTACAGAAACTATTACGCAAAATGACTCTGATAATGGATTTTTGAGCCTTTACAAGCGGATCTAAAATTGTTTTTCCCGAAGCTCCCCAGCCAATAGTACCATATGTGAATAGGGAGTTGCATAGTCCGAAGTATATTTATCTTAGATCCTGTTGTCTAATTATTTATTTATTTATTATTTTTATTAAAAATACGTAAAACAGGCAATGTGCCCAAAAATTACACAGATGAATATTTACATAGCAATAAAAATCAATAAGCACAATAAACAACAACAAACATTATCTCGCAAAAATGACAATAGGAATGAAAAAGAAGTGAAAGGTCGAAAATATATTATAAAGTAGGTGTATAAACTAACTCCTTATTATCACCTGTGCTGATGGTACACTGTACGGGTACTTAATAAAGGGTATCACCAAATTATCTGATATTAATGTTAAAGCTTTTTTTTTCAATTGATTCATTGTGTCATTAAAAATGTTTATTTCATTATTAGAGAAGTGTATAGTAATGTAATTTCTTAATATCCGCGGTAAAGAAGAGAAATATCCCATATTTGTGTGATAGACGTTAATTTTTGAAAAATGTCTTTTATCATCCTTGTTGATTTTCTTGTCGGTGTATTAATGTTGATTAGTGATAAAATTTTTAGTATATCAATTGATGCATGTATAATTTTGTACAAAAGGAAGTACATCAGAAAGTTTACGTCAGACTGACAGAGATTATAGTTTATAGTGCGAAATTCGATCATTTTACGTTACAAATTGATCAGATAAACCTTCACGATATGCAATCACGTAGGTTAATTTTCTTTGTATCGATTTGATTCTGTAATTATGAATCTCGTAATTAGGAGAACATTTACGCTATACTTGATTTTGGTATCTGCCGAGAAACCAGCGTGCAGCGTACAAATGACAATGAAATTGTTAATTGAGATCGTTTCGTTTAGTGTTATATAATCTTTGCATATAGAATCCTTCACTGACAAATTTTGTAATATATTTGAATATCAACCACGTATAGCCTGTTGTGTCACCTTTGACGACAATGCATGGAGGGTTTTTTTAATATAAACAATGAGTGATCCTGTTATTATAGGCAAGAAATACAAAAGTCAGCAAATCATTTCATAGACCAGCCGTTGAGCACAACAAATTGGCGTAACACTCACCTGTTTTCATACGGAAATTGTCAAGCATGCAAAAATAATGGGAATGCATTCGGCGTGTGTTTTGACTATTCACTAGTTTTAAAAAAAATCAATGACAGGAATTATTTGGGGTATATTCCACCGAATTATCAGAAGAATAAACACAGCATTTCCATCTAAGTTCTAAATTCAATACACTGTATAAGATACGAGAAAACTGTTTCTACTTTTTATTTTTATTTTCATCTGGTCATGCCCTTTTCAGTATATTCCTAGTTTTTTCATCATAGTATAGGGAATATTTACTCGTGACTTTTGCATATGAACCTAGGGTTAGTTAAAAAAAGTGTTCGATTTGAAATATTCACGGAAGAAAATTAAGCGCTGGAGTTGCCCTACCTTGGGGAGTTGAAGGGTACCTTCATTCCCATGCATGTTTTACTCCCGCTTTTAGGAAAATCCAGTCGATGCAAATCAGTCTGGAAATAATAATAAATATAACATAAAACAATTTATTGTAAATGATAAGGGAGTGTGCCGGGAGTTTAACGCCAATCGTAGTTCCACTTCACCTTAACTTAAAAGAGGAGTATTAAATGAAATTTTGTAGACGCATTATAATATAATAATTATTTGGCATGCCAGCCTGAGAAGTCTTAGGAATACTCGAAGCATCAAGTATTCCCAAACTCCACCGTATCATATCTCCTCGTGGGGAGGAGAACAAGGACAAACACGCGAAGACAAGAATACACCAAACACAGCCCCAGGGCCCGCTTTGTGGACCCGCGCTGTTTACTTAGGTGTCTGTGTCTCCAAATCTGCCGGCGACATTTTGAATTATTTTCCCGTAACGAATTTCGAATAAACTTTGAACAGAAATTTACATCGCAGAGGGAAAATCAAGTTTGCGAATCCATAAAGTAAAACAATCAGGGCCGAGGCACGAACAGTCGTACAGTCGCTCCTCGCTCCTCGCTCCTCGCTCCTCGCTAGTCGCTAGTCGCCGGCCACTCGGAATTAGGGAGAACAAATATAACAGGCTTATATTATGTGCACAGGGCGACTTGATTCATTTTCGTTTCATCTCAATAACAACGAAGGATGGTACTGGTATCTTAACTATAAACCCGAAATCTGTATGTCTGTGAAAACTCTCGAATTTATCGGGATCACCACCACGTTATTTCCATTATGAGCTATGGAGTTTTAAAATGTCCGTTTTACAGTAAAAACATGTCACTTGTTACATATTTTTTTTATTTTTCCGTAAAATGCATTCAATTCGATCCGGTTCGATTTTAAGCACAATTTTGAGGCTGTTTTATTATCAAGGGCGTCCATGAAGAATTTTCAAATAAAATTTTCAGACAATCCTGCCAAACCTTTTGCGGTCTTCAGTCAACCGGAAGAGCTCCTCCTCTCTGTGAACACCTGTCCATTGACAAATGTCCTTCAGCCAAGTACCTTCATACCTTATCTTATCTCTGCTTCCTACACCCGTTCTGCCACTCCTCGTTTCAGTACCAATTTCGACATGGAGCACTTGTTGCTCTGCGGAATGTGTTTGACAAACCAATACTATTATTCTTTACTTTCCTTTTTAAGACGTTACTAGCACCTGCTCTTTTGTAAATGGTGATTTTTGTGACATTTATAATACTCGGACTATATCCATAAATCTTCTATTCAATGCACAAGTCCCATGTACAAACATTCAAGCTGGATTAGTACTGAATTCATCTCGATTTTCAATTGTTGATTAATTGATATCAACGTGGTAAATTAACCTTTGATATAAAATAGATTCAAAAAGTTTTTGTGAATGGTTAAGAGGAACGGCTGTGCTGCCTGTTTCATACATAAGTTAATTTTGGATTTGAGGCCAAAATACGGTAAGGTTTTGTAAATATCTAGTACGGATGAGAATTAGTTTATTTATTTTTGTTTTAAATTATGAAGTAAATATAGGCCATGAAAAAACATCATTCTCATAACATTAGAGGAAAATTAGAAAATTATTTGCGGGTTTATTGTTTTTTTTTTAAATCATCATATTTGCTATGTAAATATGATTACGTAAATAAAAAAATATTAAAGAAAAAAAACATTTTTTCGGGTCGATATTTTAAATTATGCACGCCAAACTTGTGTTCCAACGTAAATTAGTAATTTTAATTTAATTTAAAGTTCATCATAATACACATTTTTACATATTTTTAAATTTTTGATAAGCACATGAGGTATTTTTTTTATTTAAATCACCGTTAGCCCCTAAATAATTGTTAAAGGTGCTTCTAAAATCACGAATAATCAATGCCTTTAATGGCCTGTATTTCATAACGCAAAACAAAAATAAATAAATTACTTCTAACCCGTAATAGATATTAACTATTCAATGAATCCTAAAACAAGTTTTGTACATGGAAAATTATCGTTAATGCATGTTCTTTTGTTTAATGAAAACGTATAAACATGAAAAAGTCCAAATCCGTAATTTGATTCAATAATTTCATAAATTTGCATTGTAATTTGTTTGATTAATTAAAATATTTAATGCGAGTTGTGAAATGACAATAAATAAGAAAGATAATAAAATAATCTGTAATCTTCAGAGAAACAAGTTAAAAAATATTTTGACACCCCTTGAAAACCTTTTATGAATATTTTTGCTTGTATTTTCAAAAAATATTTTTTATTAAAAAGTATACAATAAATAAGAAACTCATTGTGGGATCACATGCACAGCCTGTAGTACAGTTTGTAGAAACAAACATACTTAATATTTAAGGAACATACTTAAAATTCACACTACTTAATTTGCATTTACAATAAAGACATATCACTGGTACATTATATAGTTATACTTATTACAGAAATAGATCTCAGCATTAATCCTTAAGGTATTCTTCAAATAAATCAAGTTTAAGCATCTTACTTTGAGACCTTTCACATTGGCTTGCATTTTTAATATCGTTGGGTAATTTATTTGTTGTGTGTAAGCTATATATTCTAAGGATTTTAGTTCATATTTTGTCTATTTTTGGTATATGTAGTTTCTTGTGTTGTGTTGGTGTACGTCGTGATTGTAATTGAGTGTGGTGTTAGTATGTGTCGACTGTTGAATTACATGCAAGATAGTTTTGTAATTTCACAGGTGTTAATGTTGTTAAACGAAAGTATTTGGGAGTTTCTATAGATGTGTTTGACGTGTGTGTCCCGTGGCAAACTAAAGATATTTCGTAGTGCTCTATTTTGAATGACTTGGATTTCTGAAAACATTTTTTTGAAATCATTTTATTCAATCTCTGAAATCATTAGGTACGATGAAGTTATTTAAAAATAACCTATCTAAGTTTCTTCAACATCTTCATTCGTTCGCTGGATAACTCCTTAATGCCAGTAGTTCACTTCCTGCCTCATATCCCTTGCAAACCTTCCTCTGGAGATCTTCTCCCAAGCTGAGAAACGCGTACTTGTCACCCCCTTGAAGGTTTCCGGCGAATGCTACATTAAGTTTACTGGTTAAAATATCATAAACGAATGGCGAGTTATGAAAAACAATAAAAAACAATCAAACAATTTATGAAACTCATCATTGCATCGCTTTTAAGTTCAAAGTGATAATTTATACCAAAAATTAACAGATTTAATTTGTTCCGTAGGAATAAATCTCGCCTAACGCCGGGTGCTATCAGCCATTACCCAAAACTGCGGAAGAAAATAACGGGAAACGGGAAAAGCTAATGGCTGAGTAACCGATCCCTATTATTTGTTTGAACAAATTGTTATTTTCCGCCGCCGGAAAGGGAAGGAATCGAGTATTGAACGAGCGCAATACAAAACCTAAAATTCGAACTAAAAACTCGCAATTTATCATAAGTGTTTTTGGTAATAGAAACAAAAAAAAACTGGGATATTGATTTGTTTTATTTTGAATACGTAGAAAAATACACATAACATTATTGGTGCAGCTCAATAATTGGAGTGTGGATTGAAAAGCCAAAATATTTCTCTCCAGATTAAACTTGTAAACTTTAAAGCTTTCTTTTGAACTTTTACAAATAGGTTCATCGGTCCAAATAACTGAAAATCCCCTTTATTTAGCAATAATTTTCCATTTCATTTTTTTATACTGAATATTGTGGAACAAATCGTGTACATACTTTTTTTCATTTGCTTCTACCTACACTTATATAATACGTTTTTGATGATTCTGCATTGAGTAATGCAATACTGATGACCTAAATGATAAAAATGACAGAACGCAAAAGAAGAGTTCTTAGCGTGCGAGCCAACATTATCGTCAGGAGATTCAACAGTTGCAGTCCTTTCGTAAAGAAGCAACTATTCCAGACATTCTGCATGAGCTTTTACACCAGCAAACTATGGGCAATGTACACACAAGGCGCCATGAACAAACTCCGAGTACAGTATAACTACGCTTATAGGCCGCTGTTCGGGCTCCCTTAGCGATGCAGCGCCTCGCAGATGTTCGCAGAGGGAAGGGTAAATGGGTTCGCTACTTTGATGCGCCACAGAGTAGCCGGGATGAGTTAGCGCTACTGGAGATCGGAAAACACTCTTGTCCAGGCCGTCGCTCAGTGGCAGGGCGCGTCCCTACACCATCAATGGAGATTTCCCCTCAAGCCACCGTAGTACAAGTGCTAAATATGTTCACCATTTTTTTATATTCTAGACGCAATTTATTTTAATGTATTTTTTTTATATGGCAGACAAAATATTGCACTCACCGCTTTGTTCTGCTGAAATAAACACATTATTATTATTATTAGTACTATATGCAAACACATGTATATTATTTTTAATATTAATACCGCACCAGCGTTCTAAATGCTCGAGGTCAGTTGGACTGTATCATTTCTAATTGGAGTATGGTGTGATGTTGAATAGAGTGGGGAGGGGGAGGGGATGATTAAGAAGAATGTTGGTAATTTTCTGGTCACTAAATACGGTTAAAGTCAATTAAAGCATTTCAATTTTGGATGGTTGCCTATCACTAGGGCGATACTGAGGGTATCTACTCTGATGAATTTTAACGGATTCTGCTGTAGGGGTTGGGTACGATCTTAAAACACCTAAACTAAAATCACGTTTTCAAAATAAAGCATATAAAAATGTATTGAAAGATTTCGCAGTAAAACATGATGATGCCACAGACAGTAGGTAAATTAACTAAACCGATTCACTAATTACTGAACGTTTTTTCAGATTTTTCCAACGATAATTATTCAAGTTCGAATTAAAAAAAGTTTAAATGTTTCAAGGAAGCCACCGCCCACTTGATTAATAACAAAGGAAAGTCTTTATTAAACATTGGGATTCATGGAGAGTCTCTTAGTACTTAATGAATATTCATTCAGAAGCAATGAAAGCAGGGCTTGAAATGTTTAAAATATGCAAAGATTCCATCTCCAAACAAGCTGCTGTTAAATTAGATTTCGCAAGAAAAATATTAATTTTATATCCCGTTTACATATTTCAAATAATGGCTTTAATTGTCTTTTAATTCAGCAATAAATACGCAACTTGAAATTTTTTTTAATTTGATTTCACTAATTTCATCACTTTTCCACAAATTTTCAATAAAAAACAAACACGTATCACAATTTTACCACGCTTTAAGTAAGCGCGCTAATCATATTCGTTGTTAAAAAATTCACTCGTTCATATAGGTAATACTTCCCGTGAGCGAGTTCAAAATGATTCACATATGTGCGTTAGGAATTCAGCGCCTATGGGAGTTTCTCTCTGAAGAAATAGTTCATAGATTTTTATTCTCATGGTGCTCCGGCGGGAACTGTGCCGAGCGTGCAATCCTTCGGAATCTACAACCGTATGGTATATGAATTTAGCAAGACTTATTTTATCAACACACTTTTTATCAAATTTTTTTAAATAAGTTTATTACATACTATAATGATACTATTTTTATGAAAAAAAACAAACAGTAAAGTTTCTTTAGTATATTGTGATTTTTTATTTATTTTTTGTAATTCACGACATTATATTATTCATTAACCACGGAGATTTTAAGGAATCGCCGAATTGTTTCTTCTTGCTATATCGTGAATTCCTGGTGCAGTGATATGATGAAATTCCTATATATACGCCTATAAATAAATAAAAATTATTACGAAATTAACAATGGGGGGAGAAATGTTTAGCACATCGGTTAAATATTATATGGTTAATATTAATAATAATAACAATTTCTTTTTTAATTTCTAATATAAATTTGTTATTCAATGTTTTATAATTATTTTTTGTTAGCATTTTTGATTAATTACTTACCTACTTTAATTAATTTGTATTTATGTTTATAATTTGCATATTAAATTATTGTTCTAATTTTTATCATTTGTCTTGTCATACTTGAAATTATTTTTTAGAATTCATATATTCCTGAGGATGACAGCATTGCTGTCGAAACAAGTAGAGATGTTTATTTATTTTTATAAAAGTGGTGTAAACAAAGCACATTTTTAATTATTTAATTAATAATAACGCAACAAAGTTACCAATCGCGCTTGAAGAAATTATAATTACATGGGAATTATTTTATGATGAAAATTTAACAATGAGAATCGATCGTATTTTAATAATTGCTATTACATTTAAAGTTATTAAATTTTAATTATGATGTTTGTATGACACCCAAAAGATCTTTTTTTTAATAAATACACGCTTTTTTAAACTAAACAATAATATCATTAATACATTTATAAAAACTCTTATCTTTTTATTCCAGTGAAAAGACGAATACATTTTCATTTAACTAGAATGATTACGTAAATAAGTGCCTAGATTAAAATTTTTATACATTTGAATTATTTTGTTGATTTAACGACGAGGAAATATATATATATGATCTAAAAAAGAGCAACAGTATTTTTTTTTTATAAAATAATTTTTTTCAAACTTTTTTAATCTCCTATTTAGAATCCTGCCACGAATCGCCAATACCCAACTGAATATTTTTTGCGAGGTAACGATAGAACGCAATTTAATTGCAAATTTTTTCCCGATGTGCTTTATAATATAAAATATATATGTGTGATACCGCGGGACAGTCTCAACTGCCCGAATAGAACTATGGTATTCTTATATATAAAACATTAAGTGTGTTGTGTAGGGGAGGGAAAAGAAGAAGCGGAAGGTCAGAAATCGGCTAGCTATTCAGACACGATCCAAAAATTGTCTAAAATGCAAAGCTATGAGAAGTCGATGGATCTGGTGGCAAGATTGGAAAATATACTGGTGTGATTTGTCGCACACCTTTATGCTATACTTGTAAACCCTCGGTCGGATAAAGAAGTCCATTATATCTATCAGCTCATTCGTCGTGTTTTATTCACTATTATAAAGGTCTCCGTGGTCGAGGGGTAAGGCTCTCGACTACGAGTTCGAAGGTCGCAGGTGTTTTATTCACTACTATGAAGGTCTCAAATCCCGGTGTGCGCAAGTAAATGTTAATGAATTAATTTGTGCTGTTTCACAATTAATACATTAAAATTAATATATATATTGGAAGATACTCTCAGTATCGCTCTGGTGAAAGACTACCATAGCAGAATTGAAACGTTGCTTGAAATGATTTTTAGTTGTGTTTGGTGACCAGATCTGAAAGGCCGGGTATTTTCCCACCTTCCTTTTCCTTTTTTCTTCCCCTCGCCACTACCTTCAGACTCACAACATTCCCCAATTGGGGATGACATAGTCTCACCGGTTCCAGGTGATTGGGAGCAGTTGGGACCCTTGTACGGTATTTATATTTAAAAAAAAAAGTTATGCAAAAAGGAGCAGAAACGTATTTAAATTAGAACATTTAAATTAATAAAATATGTTTTTTCTTGCTACCTAATCAAGTAATCACAATTCAATATAAAAACACAAATTTTTGATTTTTAATTTATCTAGGCACGACGCAATTTTTTTTTCAACCGTGTAGTAAAAATACCAATGATAATTTATTATTGATTGTTTTAGTTGGTGTTTGTTTCTTAGCAACTGAAAGGTCAGGAATATTATATACCAATCAAAAGTTCAAGTAATTCAATAAATATCTGAAGTTCAGTGATTGGAAGAAGGTAATTACAAAAAACAAGAAATAACAACATCAAACATATTAGAAACACTAGATTTAAGAGTCAAAAACACAAGAAGGTAGACCATACATAATCTCAGTAAATTGAATACAACACATACTGGTATTATACAAGTAGCAACGCAGCTTTATGTTTAAACGCAGCTTCGTTAATGGTAAATATGTCGATATCCGATGTGATTCTATTTAACAGTAAGATTGCCCTCCCCACCGGCATGACCATTGGCAAGTTGGTCCTGTAGGCCGGGAAATAAAACAGTCTACGCTGTCGGTGACGGAGATAACCATCGGGAACATAGAAATTAAAGCTCTCCATGATAGCCGAGTTTTCGAACCATCCGCGAATCAATCTGAAGAAATATACCTAATAGAAAGTCACGAGAAGGTAAGATCGTTCAGAAAATAATTTTCTGTCTCACAGTTAATATTTCATACACATATTGAGAATCATTTTCCGAACAAGAATCACAGGAATTACATTTCCAGGGATCCGAAGAAACCGTAATTCTTCGCCGTTCATCCTTATAACGATGCAAATCAATATTAGCATATAAATTTATCATTACAGTCCTCGGTGTGTTCCTCGCGGATATTCTCGGATAGGGGGCGCCATTGAATCCTATTTAATATTTATTGAAATATTAAAAATGTCCCGAATGCTGGGATATACTTACCGTCGGTTTCCTTTCACATGTTAAACTGTATTGCAACTGCGATGTGTGGGAAAGCGGTTTATCGTTTTCAGAGTACGCGAGGTTAGAGGTAGACCATCATCGGCGCAAGGGCAGTTTTAATAGCTGTAGAGAGATAGGGAAAAGATATTTGACATAGCGTAATGTAAAACATTTTTTAATATTGCCGGGGAATATTTCTTAACAAAATAATAGACAATAGGAGCAAACATGATACATTCATTACATTAAAAAGAAAAAAAAAACCAACATAATTGAACAAAGAGTAATCATCATCATTAGAGACAAGAATAATACAACACTCTTTGGATAACGTTTCTACGTATTCTATTTCATTGTTGTTTGTTAATTAAGAACTGTTTACATATAGAGTAATTAGAACACATGATATTGATACACAGTTCTACTTAAAGACAGGCTGCCGTTATTTAAGTACAACAAAATACAATAGATTTATCTTGTTGATGGCGGTTTTTGTACATCAGTTTTTTTGGATCGAATCCATAAAACAGAAGAAAATGGAAAGTTGGGAAGAAAATTGGACATGTAGAGCAAATGAATGAAGAAAGGAGTGTAAGAAGCCTATATGACGCGAATTTGAATGGAAGAAGAAGCCGGGGACGCCCGGGGAAGACATGGCACGATCAATTGAATGAAATACTTGAGTCGGGCCATGTTAGAAGTCGGAATAATAGAAAAGAATGCACGAGACGATGTATGAATGTGAATGAAGCAAGAAGTATATGCTAAAATTGAGTTATCTGGTGGTCCGTTCTCTCTGCCTACCCCTGCGGGGAAAATACATGACGGTTAGTTAGTTAAATGGAAAACCTATCTTTGCAATTACAAGGTACATGAAGTTGAAAAAAATCTTCCTTATAAAATGTATAGGTGTTTTTCTTCCTGTTTTGTCCACAGACCCTTAATCTAATCAAAAATTAAAACATATGTTTGACTCGTAACTATAGAGGTGACCAAAATAGATAATCTGATGAGCCCGAGTTTCAATTTGTGCAGTAAAGTTAACAATTTTTATTCATAGCAAGCAATCGCTGTGTGGTGTACGTATTTAATGAAACAAATACTTTGTTTTAAATTAATGACTTAAATTAATTTATTTACTAAATATAATATTTTAAAAGAGAGTGTTTGTTTCATTATAAACAGTTTTGTGTTTTGATGATTACTTTTTAATTGTTTTTAAACTAGAGCAAATAATGATACAGTGTGTAATCGTAATGCTGTCCACACATTACAGCACGGCACCAGCTATCCGTCAAGTCGCTGATAGTGAAGATGTTAACTAAGTCGTTGTGCCAGTACCATCTGGCGGCGCTTGAGGTGTTCAGCAGGATGACCAGGTCCTTGAGAGAGGTGGCCGCCTCCACGAACCAGGAAGAGGCGCGGAGGTCGTAGAAGTCACGCGTGTGGTGGAAGCGCCCTTCTTCCGGATGATGGATAGAAGAAACGTTATCATAAGAAAAGAGGCTACGAAAAATTATTAAGTATTCGACAGAACTTTTCGTAGATTCTTTTTTATATGTTTAGGTTGCTTATGTTTTTTATTTGTTAGGACGAATCAATTGAAACAAATAAAAACGTAAACAAAATACGTGCGAGTTAAAACCTGCCCAAATCCATAAAAACAAAACGTACCAGTTGAATGACCTCTGCGTAAGCACTTACTCATATCTCGAAACAAACAAGATCGTCATAAAAACAATACGTGCAAGTTGAATCCTGCGCAAACACCTCCCCGTACACTCAACGTTCGGCCTTTAAAAACCGGTACCTGAGGTACGTTTCATCATTCCTGCCAGCGGCCCTGACCGAGCAAAATCTCCGCCGAGTAGCTGCTTCACCTTGAAAATCAACCACCATCATTTATTTCCACTTGACTGCCGGCCCCGGATATGCTAAGAAACTGAGCCCGACAGCCACCCAGTCTACCCACGAGCTTGCAGCGACCGGCCCGATCATGAATGCCGGCCCCGGATATGCAGCAAACCGCGCCTATACGACAGCTGACGTCACCTAAAGCGATCTACCATACTGACTGGAGTTATAAATCAAGTACGCTCAGAGCAACGACATCTCCATTGGGAAACTACCAAACACGTTTCTCAAGAGGATCCGCAAACCACAATATTTGTGCGTCCCTGTGCGCAGGTGCCTAAATATTTATCCACTTTTTCTTGTGCGGGGCTTATACGTCTCGTACAGTAACTAACCTAACCTAATTGTAATAACAGATATACTGCATTGTATAATTGTTATTATATATATATATATATATGCAAATTAAAACTATGACATAAAACATTCATGATCAGCAGAATCACTTACATGCACAATTTAGAATACTATATAACAATTTACAATAAACTATGGGTATAAATAATCAAATATAAAGTACAAATATCAAAAGAGCAAGAAAATCTACACAAAATAACCTAAACTACTGTAATTAGAATATACATATATATATTACATCAATGCAAATTAAAAACAAAATTTTAAATATTCACGAGTAGCAGACTTACAAATAATATTATGAATATTTTAGATATTATAATACAAAAACTTAGAAGTTAAGTGTGAATAATCAAATATAAAGTAGGTACAAATAACAACAGAGCAAGAGAATAATCTATGACATTATGTATATGGTTTTTCACTGGATACTAAGGGCATTCGATAACAAGGGGGTTGATGTATAAGTATCCTGTACCATATCTACAGTGTAAAGAATGTTTTTTTTGTCCTGGCACGTTAACAGTGTCTTGTGTACCGGCACATGTTAGTGCATACGTGGAAACTTCTGTTGCGAGAAAGAGACGAATGATCGCATCACACGTAGCTGTAAATAATAGTGAAAGCATTTCTAACGCTCTTCTGTGAATCTATTTGGTAAGAAAAATAAGATATTTTCTTTGGACAAAATATTATTATAAGTTAAAAAGAAACGCACCCTCAACAAATTATTAATAATATTGGCCCAGTAAATATAATAAACACTAAATTGTGATTGTACAATTCATTTCTAGTCCTTGATTATCCTTTTGCCTCTATGCTTGACCTCTTGGAGTGCAACTACTCCTTCTCGTGTTATATTGAAGTATTAATAAAATGTTCGATTCAGATTTTCGTATTTATCTGCGCATTACCATAAACAAAGTTCTCTACCCCTGCCAGGAGGGATGGAATTCTTAATATATCCACTCCGAACGATTCCCCGCTTTGACAACTCTTGCCTTGTACATCTCGTGTGGGTAACGCCGAATTGAAATGGAGCACCACCCGCCGCAACTTTCCCACCCTGCCCCAGCTCCTGCTACCAGCGTGACTCCCGACAACACCACCCTTAGCATGAAGACCCTTATATTTATTTCATCGATAAAGTTTCTTTAGATGAAACGTGGACACCGATCTTCGATACACTGATGTTTGATACACCAGTTATACCACTCCTGATGTTCTGTAATTTAAATTTACAGTACTGAAGATGTATTAAGAGGAGCGGATACGCTGCCTGTTTCTATTATTTAAAAAAAAATTATAAATAAATATAATAAATTTATTAGTTTATTGTATTTAAAAAAAAACTTCATATTTGCTATCTAACTATGATTACGTAAATAAAAATAAGTCGATATTTTAAATTATGTACGGAAAATTTGTGTTCCAACGTAAATTGGCCGTTTTTAATTTAATTTAAAGTCCACCAAAATGCTTATTTTAATATTTTATATTATATTTCATTATATTTTCAAAGTAGATGGGGTAAAACATTTTTTTTTTAAATCACCGTTAGCCCCAAACAATAGTTAAAGTTGCTTCTAAAATCGCGAAAAATCAATTCCTTTAATGGCCTGTATTTCGTAATATATAACAAAAATAAATAAATTACTTCTATCCGTACTAGATGTTTACTATACTTTTCGATGAAAAAAATATCATTAAATTTAGGTGAGTATTTGGGCCTCAAATCCAAAATTAAGTTTTGTATGAAACAGCAGTGCAGCCGTTCCTCTTAAGTTATTTTAGTTTCCTGGCATAAATTGGTTCTTGCATGAGTTGCAATGAAGTTTTGCCTGTTGTATAATGGCCTTTTATATTAAGAAATTACTGTGATTTTGGAATGGCGGAATAATAGTCAATCTATTATCTCTATAAATAAATTTCTCCAAAACTGTGTTCATCTGAAGCGACCTGCCAGGTAAGTATGTTTCTCTGTATCTGTTTGTACATAATTAGTTAAGAAATATTTGTACAGCGCCCTTGAGGTGATGTTTCACAAAAACGGCCCTATACAAATCATCCAACTACTATTATTACTATACTGTATTTGACACAATATAGGTACCTCAATCTTCTTCTACCACAATCTTCATCTAGATGTATAGATTATCATTTGGGTGATTTTGTATTGGTTTTTACCCCGTCGAAAAATTATGTTATTATATTCACTTCAAATGCTGGATATTCTTGTGAAACTGAGATACAAATTTTTGTCTTACTTATGGTTTCTTAGTTTTACGGTGTTTTTTCGTTGTAATAAAAATTAACTTTTGTTTCACATTCACTGTAAATTTCTGAAGTTGAATACCTAGTTTGAGACATGCTATATGCAAAATGCATTTGTATTAGTACTGCGTCCGTGTCAACGCTGGCTGCGATACTTATAACTATTTACACCGTGGGTTATTTTATTTTCTTGATTTGGCTAAAGTTGTCAATACGAATTCCGGCGGAACCGCTCATGCGGTGATCTTCTCATGTATGTGATGCATGTTTGATGGCGGTGCCTAAAGTGTTACGGAAAATGGTTGCGCTGGACATTTCCGAGTCCTTTGACAGGATTTTATCAAAAAACTGCCTTCTTAGGGACCTGTATCCTTGTGTACGTAGATTGCCGACTTTTTGAGTGGTTTATTCAGACGGTTCCACCTCTTCCTCACACTAAAGGAATGCTGACGTCCTATAGGAATCGGTCACAGATTTTGTTTTCATTGCACAGCAATGACCATTTGTCGTTCGCATAAATTATTGTTGAGCGGATGACAGTATAGTACATGATAGCTTTTATTTGTCCAGCCCCCAGAGGGCACTTAAACTTCAAGGGCTCAGAAGGCATTGAAAGAGATCATGAACGGTTACATCGAGAGGGTTTCCTCTTGGGGTAAGAATAACCTCGTCGAATTCTATGTTTCAAAGAACCAGTCTTGTCTGATTATGTTAAAAGGAATCGATATGACAACCCAGTCTCCTTCAATGGAAGCAATCTTCCCAATAAGATTTTCATTGATATGCTGGGCATAAACTTAAATGATCAGCTCAGACATGAGGGCCTCCGTCGAGACCATAGTTAAGTTAACCTCTCATAAGTTACTGAGCGTACTGTTCATACAGATTCCCCAAATACTTTAATAAAACTCTCTGTATTTCCTCCCTCTTACAACATGCGTCTCTTCTATAACCAGGTTCACTCCCCCCTGTCCTCTAAAAAAAACCCTATACACAGCATCGCCAAAGATAACAAAGACCTCGAGGGAAATAATTTTTTTCAGGGCCTCCAGTGTGGAGTCAATGTTTAAAAAAATAGTTATTCCACATTGGAATTCGTGAATGCTGCTAGATTTGTCAGCATAAAAATTTAATGTAGGTAACTATTCGTATTACCCTAAACAGTAACGATAGAAGTTCATTGCTGACCGAATAAGATGTTACAACGTTGTAAAAATTAAATAAAACAATATTCTATTTCTATTGTTCGGTATTGCCTTTTTTTCAACAAAACTTTTTCCTTATTTTTATTAAATTTTCATTGAAAACTCCGACCCCCTCGATAGCAGCTTTCATCGCACCCTTTATCGTGTAAATTAGTGGGAATTGAAAATATCAAAATATAGCTAATAAATTTTCTCCGAATTGAATTATGAAGGAACGGTAAACTACGCAGTAACTCGATTTGCGATGTAACAAATATCCTGTTTTAGCGTTCAACCCGATATCGAATTCGCAGGTATGTTTTATTTTGTATTTTATTAACCCTTTGATCATTTATCATTCGAATTTGGGAAACTCCATTGTATAACTTTTTGACATTTGAATGTAAAATTATTAAAATAAATGCTGGAATGAAATACATACGCTTCCAGGGTTAAAAATCTTGGATTTTTCACCCTTTCACTTATGTGTTACCTTATCTTGTTCTCTAATGATTTTCCCAATATTATCAGCCTTCTCACACTATTATATGCAGGTGTCAATTTTTGAATTTTTCATTTATAAAGGCTTTTTTTTTAAGTACTTCCACAAAGGAGGCCCTAAAGGAAATAATTTCCCTCAAGGCCTCCACACAGCATCAACTTTGGGGATGCTGTATGGAGGGTCTTTTTAGAGGATAGGAAGGAGTGAACTTGGGTCTAGAAGAGACCCATGTTGTGGGATGGAGGAAACACAGAGGCCGGTAGATCTTTCACAGCCGAATTGTTGAACACAAGAACGAGTCGTAGAAGCGACCCGTTCTCATGTGACAAATGTCAATCATGTCTAAGTGTTGGGCGTGCGTTGTAGTATTTTCCGATTATGCACCCCTGCCAAAGGCATCAATGCCGCTAGTTCCACAGAAGATCTTCCATTGAAATACCGGTAGAACAAGGACAGCATTCCCACCTGACGTCTGTGATCCAAATATTGCAATCCGTTTGCTAAGTTAGGACAATCTATCAAACGAACCTTTTTTGGTTCTCGATTTAGAAATTATTATAAGAATAATAAGGGTTGATTTCTATAGTGCAGTTTTGTGAAGGATCACCTCAAGTGCATATATGAATTATGTTTTTCCATAATATTTTACTTGGTATTGTATAAATATACGAAGGGTGTGCATTTTTGCATCTTTAATACTTTCGCTACCTTTTCTAATGCGGTAACCGTAACGCTAGCGAATGCATTAACACTTATTACGACTTTTATTTCACCCACATTGCGCATTCATGCACCGGTTCGTAGACACCTCCTTATGGGCGGTTTCAATACGAAACTGCGGTATAATATGGTAAATTACTTTGTAGCACAGTGCTAATTCCAGACATATTGAAGAAATTATTAATATGGTTTTTGTTGAATTTTGAAAAAAACGGCGTATTACTTGTATTATGTAGTAACACGTGATTAACCAATATTCAATCATAAGAGATGGTATTTTAATATATTTTGTAATTGTGGCTTTAAATGATTTCAACCCTCATAAAGATTTAAGACGAACCGAAATAATTTTTTTAAATTTAATTTTTTTTTTTTTATGATTAACTCTATTCCACTTTATTTATTTTTTAATTAATAATATAATTCTAAGTTAAATACCGGTATTTTTATATATTTTTTATTTATAAGTTAGTTTTCATAATCAAGTTGTTAGTTTGAAAGTTTCAATTTTTCAAAGTCCGCCAAATCGCATGAAATGTATGGCCGGTCGGTTTTGAGGTTAAAATGTCAAATACCAAAACAAGGATGAAGCTTACCGTAGATATTTTTATATTCTATTCTAATATAAAAACATTAAAAATTATTTTAATTTCGAAAACCAACTTAAAAAAATTAAATAATACTGTATTTAAGGATGAAGGTCATTATTAATAAAAACAAAAACAAAAAACATAAAGACGTTCCTTAACCCTGACCGCCTTAATTCATCAACCTTTGAAAAATAATGTATTTTGAATATGTAGCGCTACATCGATTGCCATGGAATATATTTAATCGAACGCATCATGAAATGTATCATTGGGCTAGTGAAAATAGCGTAGTGTTAGCGAGGGTGGCAGGGAACGGGTGGTGGGTGGCGGACAGGAGGCGTCGGGCGTCGGTAGCCGGCGTCGCAGATGCACATCCGGCCTCGCGATGGGACAAGACGCCCATAGAAGCGTCGCGACGCCATCGTGCGACGTCTCATTGAATATTACCGCCACCACGGCGCATTCCCATTTCAGCGTCCCTCCAACGGTGCGGTGGCGAACTATGTTCTGTACACATAAATTCCTTATGAGATATATTACTGCCGGGCTAGATACTAGAAACACCTTTCATAGGTGCACTCAATATTAGTAGGGGGTGTTTAAGCGCCCTGCGGTACGGGGCAGGTTTACTGGCCAGTCTACGTCCGCCGTTAGGAAACGCGTTGGGTTAATCGATTTCATTTTAACCGATATATATTCCCTTAGTATTTAAAATAACACTATCAATATCTAATGCTTTTATATATATTTTTGGGTTATCTATAGATAAAGTAAGTTCTAGTTGAATACATTCCTGGTAACGGTCTCATTAGTACTTATTTCTAAATAAAATCCACGTTTGCCGAGTTTGTTTACTGTATTTACTTAAACTGGATTTTTACAGATGCACGCTTATGTAAGACCAATCCAGTTATAACAACTCAGTTATTATACATTAATTACATAAAATTGCAAATAATGAGAATCATAAAACTACAAAAACTCTCTCATTGACACATAATACAAATAGAAGCAATAGAAATATTGACAGAGGAGACACAAGAGACACAAGAGACACAAGAGACACAAGAGACACAAGAGACACAAGAGACACAAGAGACACAAGAGACACAATAGACACAAAAGACACAAGAGACACAAGAGACACAAGAGACACAAGAGACACAAGAGACACAAGAGACACAAGAGACACAAGAGACACAAGAGACGCAAGAGACGCAAGAGACGCAAGAGACGCAAGAGACACAAGAGACACAAGAGACACAAGAGACACAAGAGACACAAGAGACACAAGAGACACAAGAGACACAAGAGACACAAGAGACACAAGAGACACAAGAGACACAAGAGATACAAGAGACACAAGAGACACAAGATACGCAAAGAGGCACACTTGTTACATAATATAATTAACCCAATCATTGTTACATATTTTTAGATTGTGGTTTGTGATTTGACTATGTTTGAAATATAGGTTTTAGTCAGCGTCGTGCATTGTGACAAAAAATGCGTGGGTTCAAATGTATTCAAATAATGACTATTTAGAAATATTTTAAAAAATATATTATTTCCGTAAAATATTTGTTCCCATGAACCGGTCTTGAAATCTTAATTGAGTATTTTTTGTTTTTGTTTTAAATACACTGAAAAAACGAACAGCATTCCTCTCTTTATTTTGCACGTTTGCTATCCCACCCAAATGTCAATAGGGCATATTAAAAATGATTTTGGATGATGAGATCTTGAAAAAAAAAGGTTTATAATTATTTATTCGGAAAAACTGGTAGGAAGGTAAAGCAGCGAGATGGCATTATACAAGCCTAGAATTAATGCCTCTTCTTCAGAACTGACACCTCTAAAAATAAAAATCATGATGAAAAAAAAATTATAAAGTCGTTATCGCCGAAAATTATCGCAAGGGGACAGAATTTAATATACCAGATTTCTTAAATAATAGTCCTTGATTTAAGATTCTCACGGTCGAAATGGGATAAATGATTGACATTACAAGGCTGTAGGAACGTTGGCTTAAGAATAAGTGCGATCGACTTTTTATCTCCAAAAATATGTGTTATTGTAACTTTTCTTATTTAAAACTATTAACAATCTATAACCCACTTCTCAATAACCTTTAACAACTCAGAATTTATCAATACAACTCGAAATAAAAAATAAAAACGTATTATTACTATTCACGTAAACAACTCTATTCCGCATTAGCACAGGACCCCCTAGTGAGGAGGACTAAGAAAAAAACACAAACGTTCGAATAGTTTACAAAATATAATAATTATCATTTAAAGTACTTATTTATATATTAAAAGGTTTAAAAATGTTTTTACAAGCTATGTGAAATTTTTCATACTTGACCTTAAAAACAAGAGGAAGGTCACTGTCTAAATGAGATTTCTAAAAACCACCCCTATCTCCCTTTTCCACCCCTTAACACAGAAGATCGGTAGTTCTTGATGAAATTTTGCAAACTTAAAAAAAAGGAAAATAATTGGGTGGGGTAGGGATTACACATCACAACCTTGGTTGCTTTACTCTTTACCATTCATAACCCCGGGCAACGCCGATCACTTCAGCCAGTTTTAATAAAACGATTTACTGTTAGTACAAGATTTCCGACAGGCTTTTTTTTAAATCAACTAGAGATCGTTCAAAAACACCTATAAAATAACAAACTAACAGGTTTTTGTCTATTATTATTAATTTCCATATTTTATGATGCTTAGTACTATTAAAAAAAAATTTAAGTTCTCGAAGAGAAAGTTTGGTGTATTTAAATAAAAATCTTTTGAAAATCTACCCCTGCAATATTTTGGTACCTGGGTGTTGCTAGTGGGATGTGGTCTGGGACGTGGGGGGAGCAGGGTGGATGGGCAGTCCATCCCCATTCTACCTAGACCAGGTAATAACTCGAGGGATGTCAAGATGTTAAGTTCATAAGTAGGTTCATAAACTTGCATCATATGGAGCAACTAATTTTTATCCTGGCGGCAATACGTGACCCTCATTAATTATGGAGACAACAATTTTAAATATTTTGTAGGAATTATTCTTTTTTATTTTATTATTAGTCATTATCATATTTTATTTTTATTATTGTTTATTATTATTATTTATTCTCGTTTTTATTAATTATTCTATTTTATTTTTATTATTACTATCATCATTAATATTTTATGGTTTCAACCACCATCACAATTTATTAACAAATTAATTGACAAATTTTATAATACCTGTGGAAGACGACACAGGTGTCACGAAGAATTATAATTACCTAGCAGAACCCTTTTTTTAAATCAATGTACTTTGTAAAAAAAATTAAATCACAATATGTAGTTACTGTTTAAAAACAACAACTTTGAATAAAAATGGAAATTTACAAATTCAACTTCAAAACACGTATTTAATTTAATTTTGAACTTACTTTTTCACAGATGTGAATATTTGAAATTGCGTAAAATTTATCAATGTGTAATTACAACATAAACATTCTATAATGAAAAAAAACGTCTTTTATAATCCTTCTATCCCAAAAAAAATTATCAGTTTGTTCGATTTTATTTTAAAAACAAAAGCACGAAAAGTTTATTTTTCAACAATAAAGCTTTTTTGTTATTCGACAACACCTTCGCCGCCCGAAAAATAAATAAAGCCTCTTCCGCTCAGATGACACCGGATACCCGCTGAAACAATTTCAATTAATTTCGGGATCAAACGCAGGTTGTATTTTTTAGCCGGATCGGAACAACAAAGAGCAAAGAAACCCAGGGGCAGGACGGTAAAACGTGACACGGGGGTGAAACTATATAATGAAATACCGAAGTTGCCTTCGTTATAAAAACACCCCTTCCCGGAAGTTAATTAAACCTCATAGGTAAGCACAACCTTAAACATTCGGTTTAAATACCCGAAGAGGACCAACTGGAATTCGTTACCAGAGTACTTCTAATCAAATCGTGCTTGTCGCTTAGTTAATCACATTAAAAACGTTGGAAATAATTCATTCGGTTAGTTTTTCAACACTCGCGTTATTAACGAAGGGTTTCAAACTTTGTATTATTTATTTTTAACAACGAATTTACTTTTAAGAAAATATTAAAAAGAATTAAAATAAATTATTACATCCACGAATAAAATGTTATGTACGCATTATTGGCAGGAAAAATAAATTTGATAATCTTATTTATTTTTATTAATGTTAGATATTCTTGATTTGCCTCCATACAGGAGGCCCCGAAGGAAATCATTCCGTCAAGTCCAGTGTTATCTTTGCGGATGCTGTGTGGAGGGTTATTTTAGGAAATGACGGAAATGAACCAGAGCATTGAAGATAACCATGTTGAAGGACACAGAAAACATAGTGGCAGGCAAAAAAATTCACAGCCGAGTCGTCGAAAACAGAAACGAGTCGAATAATAGACCCGCTCTCATGTGACAAAAATTAAGTAACTATCAAAATGAATACCATATTTTAATACGAGTATACTACCGTGCTACAAAAATGTATTAGATGAGAATTATTTTATAAAAATGTATGAATACTATAAATTTTAAATGAAACCTGTTTACTAAAAATTGTATATCATATCACACACATTCGCAAAGGATAAATTAGAGATTCTCTGAGATATTTTTTTTGCTCCGTAATGTTTCCTTCTTCTTTGAAGTTCCTACGATGTCTGCTCATTTATTATGAACCTTTATTATCCTCCGGCTGTACTTTAAGATGAGAAAGTAGTACGCCAACTTTTGCAAGTTAAATGTTCGAAATTATTCTACTTGTGTTTCGAATTGTGCAAAACTTGATTACATTATGAGTTGCTTCGAATCCGACTGTTCTTAAAGTTGCCGAAATTAATTCTGCGAATCTACGCCTTTTCGGCATTTTGTCTCGAGCTTTATCAATTCAAACATTTCAAGCTAAATATGTGCCGCTTCCGTACAGGGGGGGTAAGGCTCTTAGCAAATGTAATGACAGTAAGGCGGACTAATTTAGTTTAGGCAAACATCACGCTAGCGTTGTCGGGGCTGACGACTAAACATTCGGATAATTGGAGAGGCTATGTTGTCTCACTATTCGGAGACAGTCTCTTCGGCTGTGTGAACAGTCTTGGCATAACAGCCTAATGGGACTTGGAAAAATATTTACTGCTTGGCTCGGGCTAGACATAAGCTTTATTGGACCGGGACACAACAGCCTGCGGGTCAAACTTCCGACTAGTCGAGCAACCACCTAGAACAGCCCGGGGAAGAATAGCAAACTCGTTATTGTTGTAGAGCTGACTTAGCCTCAAATTTGTTCGGGCTTTAATGGTTCCGATGAGGAATTAAAAGCCTTGTTTAAGAAGATCTTCAATTACACTCGATTTAGGGATGGTGTTCATACAAAACATTGGTATTTAGAAATGTTTGAACTATGTGGTTAATGAAAAAAATTACTTTTAATTCGAGGTGTATTTCAAATAAATTTATATATTTTAAGCATACGCAAATTAGTTTACAATACAACCGTTTCTTTTTCAAGATATATACAAAACAGGGTAGATAAAAAAACACATTAAAATTGCTTTTTGTCCTACAAAATGCATGCGTTTCTACGGTGCTTAAAAAGGTAGTCATATTTATGATATGAGGTGTCAATAAAGTGTAGGTATGTAGACATACGTCCACTTAAAGTAGGTACCGAAAGTAGGCAAAAAAAGCGTCAATAAAGTGTATGTATGTAGATATATGCTCACTTGAAGTAGGTACCAAAAATAGGTAAAATAGTATTGTCAATAAAGTGTAGGTGTGTAGATATATGCCCTCTTGAAGTAGGTACCAAAAGTAGGTTAAAAAGTATTGTCAATAAAGTGTAGGTATGTAGATATATGCTCAATTGAAGTAGGTACCAAAAGTAGGTAAAAAAGTATTGTCAATAAAGTGTAGGTATGTAGATATATGCTTAATTGAAGTAGGGATCAAAAGTATGTAAAAAAGTATTGTCAATAAAGTGTAGGTATGTAGATATATGCCCACTTGAAGTAGGTACCAAAAGTAGGTAAAAAAAGTATTGTCAATAAAGTGTAGGTATGTAGATATATGCTCAATTGAAGTAGGTACCAAAAGTAGGTAAAAAAGTATTGTCAATAAAGTGTAGGTATGTAGATATATGC